>JANSVA010000217.1:7768473-7782718 GCA_025504915.1 Erythroxylum reticulatum
TTTCACTGTATCGATAAAAACCTATTATGTATCCAATTTTTCTGCACCTTTTGCTAAGCCCAACACTTAACTTAAAGTCAAAATTAAACACTTTTAAAGACAGAATTTGAATTCAATGTCTGTACGAAAAATGTATCAATATGTCTCTATTTTAATCCAAATCAAGAATCATCTCATTTGGATAACTACGAATCAAGTTATGACCAAAATACAGAAGCATAATCAATGGAAAATGTTACAGCTAACATTTTTCCGGCACCCTTTAAACACCATTTACCCAATTTAATCCAACATTATATCATTTCATAATCTATTACCCATCAAAACACAAAAGCAAGACATGAATATATCCACATTTCTCATCCACGTTTTTGCATAAACCCATCCTCAATTTATGAACATTTAACCTCTTACTATCATCAAAGCATGCTTCATTCATCAAAGACATGAAGAGTAATATGTTACTTACTTGATTTATGCAAGGCTTTTTCAAGAGTCTCCAAGAACCCTAGCTCCTTAAACATCCAAAAAAATCAACTTTCAAGGTGAAATGGGTTGGATCTTTTAGTAAAAAGAAGGAGAAGACAATGAATCTTGAAGAAACAAGGTGAAAGAGTGGGACAAAATCAACATGGTGAGGGTGAGAGTGAGTTTCGTGAGTGAAGGAGATAAAGATGAAAAATAATTGAAGAAGATGAAGAAACGAAGCATGTATCATGAATGGGAAAATGAAAGACCATAAAATGTTGTTTAATTTAGGTAAAATTCGTGAGTGGATGCCACTTGTCATCTTTTTATGGTCTCTAATTGGCTCTTTTAAAAAAGCCAGTCCATTTATCTCCAATTTTCAACCCAAATTTCTCCCAATTTTCGATGACACTTGTCATTAAATCTTAATGTCATTGATAAAATTTCCATTTGACTCTTATTTCTACTACTATTCATTAATTATTTTGCCACTTGGTATTTTCCTAGTCCAAAAATACCCTTAAATTCTAGAAAAATATCATATTTCACAAAAAATTCTAATTGACTACTTATACACTCCCACTCAAATATTAAGACATGTAATTTATAATTCGTGTCATATTCACATTAAAAAAATCATTTATACACAAAAAATGTCAAATGAGTGCATGAGCATTTCATTGTAATTTGTGCAATAATCAAATTCACATATGCGTATGCTAACATTATGCATGAACATGAAATACACTTTTCTAAACTCTCATTACTATTTTCTTAGTTACATAAATCCAGGGTTTTAACCCCTAGTATGGGAATGAGAGTTCACAAACTTGAATTAAGTGTTAATTTAAGTGGCCAACATAATCGGAAACCTAATGAGTCACACACATAGGAGATCCGAAGGATGAGTAAAATGGTCTTGAATGGTGATTCAAGCTATGAGAGAGTGTTTCGGGATTGTATCATGATGTGATTGTGGTAGAAAACGTTGCATGGAATGGATTAGAAAAAAGTATTGTTGGCTACTAATTTGGTCATTAACTTTCCAAAACTTCCATTAATCCATGTTATTCATGTTCATTAACTTCCTATAACCTCCATTAATGCATGCTATTCATGGTCATAAACTTCCCATACCTTCCATGAATGAATGCTATTCATGACCATTAACTTCCCAAAACTATCCATTAGTGATAGGGGTTATGAAAGGCCAAATAGTGCAGAAAATAAAGATGATTTTTTTGCATTTTGTGTAAGACACAAGTGAAAGAAAGGTTCTTTCTTACACACACACTTTTTTTCTCTCTAACTCTCAATAGATTTCTTGTCTTTGCTAGCACAAAGAAAGAACTTTAGCTATCTCGTGGTGAGGTTTTATCCATCCATCTTCATATGGACTTTCATTAGAGATTGTCTAAGTTGGTCATTGTGGTTTAAGACAACCCAACGTAGAGAAGATTAAAGAACAAAGGAGATCATCAGAAAGGTATGTAAACATCTTACATTTAATGTTTTTGCTTTCTATATCTATGTGCAGGAGTAGATATGTTTTTTTAAGTTCCGTTTTATTTTCTGATGTATATATTTGATATATTTTATGTATGATATGCATGAACAAACCTTACAGTGGTATCGGAGCCGTTTGATGCTTTGCTACATGTAGAATGATGGCATGTGAAAATTGTTTTTATGGTTGTGACTACTTAGGGTCCTGTGATGTTTTGCTCGACATTAATTATAGAAGAACGGTATTCATGATTGTCTTTCACCAATCTGTTCATAAGATGCACGTGAATGATTCAGTGTGGTTGAAAATAATTTTAATAAGATTTTAATATTTAATTTCGAATTTACAAAAACATGCAAGAAATTTGTCTTTCTGTTGGGCATGTGATGTCTATTAGCTAAATTGATGAGGTTACACATGATTCTCATCGATTTTGATTACAGAAAAATTATGTGAACATATTTGGGATGATTTTATACCTCTGTAATTTTTTTAGAATTATTAAAAATGTTTTAATAATTTTATCAAACAATTTTTTAGAAATTGTATAATCTATTTTTTTTTCATGTTTTTGTATGTTTATATTTCAGTTCCAGAACCTTTAAAATTTTTTTATGTGAAAAAATGTCTTAATTTGATGTTTTATGCATGTCTAAATGACTTTTCTCGAAATTTGATTTCCAGAAAAAGTTTAGAAGACATATTTGTCGTTTTTGCTTTCTTATCAGTGTTTCAGTGATCATAATAATTTTTGAGTGATTCCTAAATTATTTTGATCATCATTAAATGACCTTGAGATTATTGGAATGATGATGTGATGTTTTGAAAATTTTGAAAATTATAGAAATTATTTTTGAATTAATCTTAATAGAGCAATAGATTTTCTAGTAAGACTAAAAAACTTGCCATGTGTGACAAAATTAAAGTTGTTTAATTTTGGACATCAAATAATTATTTTAAGGCAAATTAATTATGAATTAATTTTTGGAATTAGGCATTCATATTAATTAGATTAATCTTAATTCCAAATGAAATAATAGACAATAGTTACTTTAGCCAAGTTGGTAAAAGGAAAATAGTAAATCCAAGTGTTGGATTGAGCTTTCAGGTTAGGATCCATAAGATGTCATAACCAAAATGATGTGTTTAAATATATGCATTAGAGAATGCATGGTTAGGAGAATGTGTGGGCTTGCATGAAGGATGGTTATGGGCTTATACCCAATTTGATTGGGTAGTCCATATCATGCCATATAGTTTTACTAATTATATGTATATATATATGACTTATATGTATAAAACCATCTAAGTTAGATGAGACCTTAGTCAAACCCATCACTTAGAATATTAAAACTAATGCCTTCCTTTAATATGGAAAGAACCAGAGTCCTTTTCAAGTTAGGGTTGTTGGGCAAACCTAAGCCTGCTTTAAATGGATGAGTTCGAACTATGGAAATAGAATTTCAAAATTAATAGGTTGGTTTTAACTAGAAGTGTTGGTTTGATGGGCAAACCCAAGATCAATGTGGATAGAGGCATAGTTAGGTAGTGTACATTATATATACATGTGTCAAGACTTGATAGCCCAATGAGTGTGCACACATTAACAGTTGATAGCACTAGATTCGATAGTTGCATTGGAGATGCAATTGGTATGATTGAAACCTACCGGTTGAAGTAAGGTGGCTTTTTGGGAAAACTCAAGAACATCCTTAGAGATAATGGATATCAACCCACTAGAAGAATTTCTCTACATGTTCTCCCAGATTTATATTAAGGGTTATGAATTTGTGAAAACAATGGGAGCCATAATGTGTGTTATTATAGTCCTTATAAACATGCATTTAAGTATATTCTAATTTTTCTCTCTTTGACGAAAGGTTGCTGTTGTCCGAATCCATACCATGAGACTACTGTGAATCTAAGATCATTCATAGAAGCTAACAGGTTGACTAAACCAAACTTCCTTGACTAGCTTAGAAAATTAAGAATAGTTCTCAAGTTTGAGAAGCTTGGTTATGTTTTAGAAGAACTACTTTTCGATCCCCTCATTGTTGATGCTTTTGATGATGATCAGAGCAAATATAGGAAGCATCTCGATGATAACGAGATGCCTAGTTGTATTATGCTAGCCACTATGTCACCGAAGCTGCAAAAGTAGCACGAGGTTATAGATGCTCATACCATAGTCTATCATCGTAGGGAGTTCTTTCATGAGTAAGCAAGGTTCGAAAGGTTCCAAACTTCACAATTTCTCTTCTGCTCCACGATGGTTGAGGGGACATCTCTAGTGCAGTATGCAATAGAGATGAATAGCTACATCAAGCAGTTAAGGGGACATCCCTTTAGGTTTTCTTTTAGATTATGAATTAAGTATTGATTTAATTTTGACTAATTTAATCGATAGTTACTCATAATTTGTGCTTAACTATCAAATAAGCAATATATCCAAGACAATTCCCAAGCTAATCAACGTGCTCTAGGTAATTGAGCCATCTGTCTGCAAGGACAAGGATGTGATGCTGGAGGACTTTTCTGGTTCGAAGAAAAATAACTAAAAGAAAAAGAAGTTCACAGGGCCTAAGGGAGGTGTCAAAATAGTAAAGAAAACTACCTTGAGGGGAACTTGCTTCCACTGTGGCAAGGATGGCCACTGGAAGAGAAATTGTAAGGCCTATCTAGAGTCCTTGAAGTAAAAGAAGGCATCTGATGACTTTTTGACCTATACGTACTGATGTATGTAGTTTGATGTCCATACATGCCAAAGGTGGTTTCATACACTTCATTACCTTTATCAATGATCATTCCCAATATGGGCATGTGTATTTGAAGAGATACAAGTCTGAAGCCTTTGAAAGGTTCAAAGAACTCAAAAATGAAGTTGAGAAACAACTTAAAAGAAGTATTAAATCACTTCAATCGGATTGAGGTGGTGAATACTTTAGCCAAGAGTTTTTGGATTATCTCAGGGATAATGGAATATTGTCCCAGTGGACTCCACCTTACATGCCACAACATAATGGTGTGGCTGAGAGGAGAAGTCGAACCTTATTAGAAATGGTAAGGTCTATAATGGGCTTAGCATATTTATCAAAATCCTTTTATGAGTATGCACTCGAAACTTCTATTTATATATTAAATAAAGTTCCATCCAAGTCAGTTGATGTTACTCTATATAAGATATGGACTAATAAGAAACCTTATCGCTCTCATATGAAAGTTTGGGGTTGTCTTACTTATGTAAAGTGGATTCAGTAAGATAAGCTTGAAGCTAAATATGACAAATGTCTATTTGTAGGATGTCCTAAGGAAACTATAGGATATCAGTTCTACCATATTTCAAAAAAAGAGGTGTTTGTTTCAAAATTTGTTGTCTTTTTAGGGAAAGAGTTTCTTTTAGAGAAGACAATGGGAGAAAAATTAAACTTGTCAAAGTTAAAGATGCTCAAACAGACATATAGATCAACTGCCTGGACCCAAATCTATTATTCGTGAAGATGAAACAATAGTTCAATCTTCTAACACACAAGAAGTTTGTAAGTTAGGTAGGATAATTCATGTTTTCGAGAGATATGGATTTCTTATAAGTGAACTTAATGGACTATTGCTCATAGAAGATGATGAACCTACTACCTATGAAGAGGTTATGAACAATTTAAAATTTGACAAATGGCTTCAAGTTATGAAATCCGAAATGGAATCCATATATAAAAACCAAGTATAGACTTCGGTTAGGGTGCAAATGGGTTTTCAAGAAGAAAACTAACCTAGAGGGTAATGAAGTTACCCATAAAGTTGGGCTTGTAGCTAAAGGTTATCGTCAAAGGTAAAGTGTTGACTATGAAGAAACATTTAGCCTAGTAGCTATGCTTAAATCTATTAGGATACTCCTAGCCATTGTCACTTATTATGATAACGAGATATGGAAGACAACTTTCCCTAATGGAAACCTAACCGATGATGTGTAGATGACAAAACCTGATGGTTTCATATCCATGAATAGAGAAAAGGTATACAAGCTTTAGAAATCCATTTATAGATTGAAGCAAGCATCCATGAGTTGGAATATCCAATTTGTTGAGACAATTAAAGAGTTTGGTTTCTCACAAAATTTGGATGAGTTGTGTGTCTACAAGAAGATTAATGGGAGTGCAATCATGTTCCTTGTACTATATGTAGATGACATATTGCTAATAGGAAATGATGTCTCTACTTGCAATTAGTCAAAATTTGGTTAGCTAAGAACTTCTCTACGAAAGACCTTAGAGAAGTAACTTATATTTTAGGGATAAGGATCTATAGAGATAGATCTAAGATGTTGCTTAGCCTTTCTCAGTCTACATGCATAGACAAGATGTTAAATAGGTTTAGCTTGGAGTAGTCCAAGAGAGGTTATCTTCCCATGGTATATGGGATTACACTCTCTAAATCTATTTATCCAAAGACATAAGATGAGAGGACTCGCCTTATACTTCGACTATGGGATCAATCATGTATGCTATGTTATGTACTCGACCTAATGTATTGTATGCCTAAGTGTTATGAGTAGATACCATTCGGACCCTAGTAAGGGTCATTAGGTGGCTGTCAAGAATATCCTTAAGTACTTGAGAAGAACTAAGGATGTATTCTTGGTATATAAAGAAGGTGATGTTGTGGTAAGCAAGTATATTGATGTCAGTTTCCAATCTGATAGGGATGACTCCAGATCCTAATATAGATATGTATTCACACTGAACAGTGGTGCAGTTAGTTTGAAAAGTTCAAAACAAGAGACAACTACATATTTGACTATAGAGGTGGAGCACATTGCAGCTTCAGAAGTAATAAAGGAACTGGTTTGGATCAAGACATTCATTACGGAACTTAGTATGGTTTTGAGCATTGTTGATAAAGTGTAGTTATATTATGATAATAACGGGGCTATAACACAGGCGAAAGAACTGAGGTCTCATCAAAAGTACACACATGTACTTAGGCTATAACATTTGATTAGAGAAATCATTGGTATAAATGATCTCAAGATAGAAAGAGTTCCTACTAATTAGAATGCAAATAATCCGTTGACTAAGCCTATTTCCCAAAAGAGTTTTGTGTCACATGTACACGCCTCTGATATTATATATTAAGGTTATTGACTTTAATGCAAGTGGGAGTTTGTTAGAGAAGTACTCTAAAGGAAAGAACCTTTAGCACTTATTGTACAAATCATTTTATGATTAATAAAGGCATTTTTCATTATTTATGTTTCATACATTTATAGATTTGATGTTGATCTTAAATTGATTTAATGAATTCCTTGATACAAAACATAGCAAGGAGGAAATCATGATGAGACCATGATAATGAGATTCCTATCACGTGTAATTGTGTTAGTATCTAAACTTTTTCCTAGTCATAGGATTATTGAGATGCAATATCATTAATCCAAATAGACTAGCACATATTATACTCGATTGAATCAAGTAGTAGACCTGATAAGTTGTATATATGAGTTTTTTAGATTTAACATGTGGATGATGCTTACTAAAGGTAGTAAGTACATTCGATTGACCTACTATGAGACAATAATATGGATATTATATTCTAGTATCAATGATAGTCTCATCATAGCAATGGTGCAAGTATCCTTTCACTTGAGGTACTCAAGGATATCTCAGATACTAATCCTATGCTTTGACTCCATTTACCAATGCTTTTGAGGGTTTACTTATAGGATGGTGAATAGGTATAGCTTGAGGTATTGAGAGTTAATTTAGTAGCTAATAAAGGATTCACCACTCCTAATAGAAGGAGATGATATCTATAGACTTTTATCGGGATCATTACTCTTACTGCTCTTAACTTACTTGAATTAAGTGTTAATTCAAGTGGTCAACATAACTGAGAACCTAATGGGTCACACATATAGGAGATCCGAAGGATGAGTAAAATGGTCTTGAATGCTGATTCAAGATATCAGAGGGTATTTCGAGATTGTATAGCGATGTGACCATAGTAGAAAACATTTCAGGGAATGGATTAGACACAAGTGTTGTTAGCTGCCAATTTGGTCATTAACTTTTTAAATTTTCCATTAATGCATGCTATTCATGGTGATTAACTTCCCAAAACTTCTATTAATGCATGTTATTAATAGTCATTAACTTCCCATAACTTCCATTAATGCATGTTAATTGTGGTTATTAACTCCTCATAACCTCCATTAATGCATGCTGTTTATGACCATTAACTTCCTAAAACTCTCCATTAGTGATGAGGGTTATGGAAGGCCAAATGGTGTAGAAAATAGAGATGATTTTTGTGCATCTTGTGTAAGAAACAAGTGAAAGAATGGTTTTTTCTTACACACACACTCTTTTTCTCTCTAACTCACACAAGAGTTCTTGTCTTTGCTAGCACAAAGAAAGAATTCTAGCCATCTCCTAGTGAGGTTCATCCTTTTATCTTCGTGTAGAGAAGATTAAAGAACGAAGGAGATTGTCAGAAAGGTTTGTAAACATCTTACATTTCATGTTTTTGTTTTCTATATCTATATGTCTGAGTGGATCTGTTTTTTTAGGTTTCGTTTTATTTTCTACTGTGTATATTTGATATATTTTATATATGAAATGCATGATCGAAACCTTACAGATTTTAGACTATCGAAGGTTGGATTACTCTCTCTCAAGTTATAATCACTAAGCCATAATTAAGTCGTGTTACCAAATATGTGATCTCTAGATTAAGAATCAGCCCACAACCTAATTAGATCTTAAGCATTATATTAAACAACTAGGTTCTCTAATTGGTCTCGTTACGCGAATCAAAATAAAAACTAGACTACTACTATAATAGTGGGGAGTTCAGGTCGATCTTAAAGAGATTGTGTGAAAAGTTTATGAAATGAAGTTAATCTGTGTTCAGGAAAATTGGGGTTTTTGGAGTTTTTAAACAAGAAAATAAAATGAAACTAGACTAATAAAAACAAATTAAAGAAAACATATGAAAAAGATAAAAGTGGGGAATTTGGTAGCGACCCAATTCTTTGGTTCAATCTCGGCCTACACCCTAATTAAACATGTTTCATTGATTTGTTGTCCTCTAACCTTTCCTAGGAACTATTAATCGTGGGTTAATAACTAATTTGATTTTTGTCTTAGGTTTTGTGTAATCAAGATGTTATTTAATTAAACCTAACCATGGAATAACCTAGGATATGATCTCTAGATTTAATTAGGTAGTGGCATTATGAATTAGGAAAACTAATTAATTAAGGCAAAAACCACATACGATGCGTCATTTAACCTAAGTCATGTTATCCCTAATGATTATGAATCATTAATCGCTACACCTGACTTTCAACATAGCAATTACGAATTATGTCAAAATTATAGCAATGAGTTGCAATTAAACGATTCAATAAATCATTAAAACCATCTTTTTATAATATCCAATGGGTTTATACATAAAGAACTGAACAATAATGAAAATCTGATTATCCATACACAATACCCAAATCAATTAACATAAGATAACACAATCAATTTCTAATGAGAGAAAGAAATAATAAAACAATAAAAAACTAAACCTATGATGTCAGCATTGATGTCACCTCCGAACTGACATCAGGACATCTAGCCTTCCATGGATCTCTTCTGAAAAAATACTTTAGCCCTCATGTCCCTAGCCGAAACCCCTTTCTCTTTTCACTATGCCTCCCTCTCTTCTTTTTCAGGCTACTCTCTCTTTTCCCTCACTATTCACCGATGTGACAAATTAAATCATTGGGTGATACATACTATCCATATCTCCAGTCCTCTCTACGGCTATGTTTCATATTGGATATACGTCTACGTTTAACGTTCCAGTAGTTAGCACTTTGGTTGTGGCATGTTATAACCATGTTGCATCATTTTTGGTTAGTGTAGGAAATAATTAACATGAAATGTTATTTACAAAGGTGTCGTTTTCTCCTGGTCTATGCTGCCGTTTCTTTATCTCTCCCGTATATGAGTGTTTTGTCCTTGGCTTCCAACATTTGTGCTGCATCGTTTCATACTCTTTGGACATCTCTTCCATTTGTACTTTGCATGCGTTTCGTTTATGTCTATCTTGCGAGCAGTTGTTTTGTGTTTTACTCTTCATGGCTATATGGTCTTGGCATGTTGGCATGGATTGCATTGCTTCTTCTGACTTCAATTGTGCTGCTAATAATTCCTATAATTACATGCAAATTTCAGGCATGTGACTGTTGATTTTCTACTTCCTTATGCTTCCAACATGTGTTGTCCATTAAATATGCTATCCATGGATGTCTTGAGTGATTGATTCTTCAGAAACAACCTAAAATATCATGCTTTTAGCTCACTTTAACTTCTTTTTTTCATAATTGTACCTAAAATCACATATGAGTCAAAGAGAGTACCGTAACCAATTTTATGTCAATAATCGCTAAGTGTTAGGGAATAATTTCATAATTAATTATGCACCTATGAATTTCCCCCACACTTAGACTTTGACTGTCCTCGGGTAAAACATCAAAATCCCATACACCCAAAAACAACATTTACTCAATTCCAATATTTTCTAAGAATATGTTATCATAAATAAATATGAATAACTTTAAAAAATAATAACTAGAATTCAATATTCAATGGTATTACTTAGGATCAATCAAAATTTAATATCTTTAAAAACTGAGTCATCTAACGGTAGACTTGGAAAATGTGTTTAAACAAGATATGTTCATAGGTACACTCAAATACAATTCATGATCATTAAAATCCACAACTTTGCATATCATTTCATTTCTCCACCACTAAAGTTCATATGCAAAATCATGAATCAAAGGAGTTTTCAAGGTTGTAATATGGGCAAAGGTAAGGTGAAATGTATTTGGGTTAAGTAGCAAGAATGCCATTAAGCTAATGAAACAAAACAACACTCATCAAATTGGGCACTGTCAGCTATGACAAATGCAATATTTATATTTCGCAACCCCATTCAGTTGCTCACAGACAAACCACATGAAGCATATATCAATATGAAGGAATCACTTATACAATTTATGCCAACAATATATTGAAATCACAAGAGTGAAGCTTCCAAGCCAACAACCACCTCATATTCAACATAATCAAATAACACATTCATCAAAACTTTAGGAGAATGCATTAATCATGAATAACTTTGCAAACTCATACGCACTTCCTCCTCGATACATTTATGTAAACTTTTTTCTTTTTCTTTTTTCTTTCTTTTCCTTACCTTTTCTTTTCTTGTGCTTTTCTTTTTTCTCTTTCCTTTCTTTTCCTTTCTTTTTTTACAATTAAAAAACTACATTAATATTGGAATTTCAATGATAAGATATAAAATAGCATCCCAACATTATAACTAACCCTCACATATGTCCAACCCCACACTTAGAATTTTGTACAGCCATAAACTCAATAATCACAAATGTTCCACTAGCTTTATGGCTTGGTTAGGACATTTGGTTAAGTTTAAAAGTATAAAATGTGGTTTATAAAAAAAGAAAGGTATAAAGCTCAAAGAGGGTTAATAAGGAAAAAACCATGTCAATAGGGTAGGTTATTTGGCTAATGTAGCTTATGAAGCAAAGAATGCCTAATCATTTCCTTATTAATGCATGGGATGAAAATGTGGTCTCGAATAGAAACTCAAAGCAGAATCAGGATGTTTACATATCATGAAGGCCACATACTATCAAATGATAGCAAGACTGAAATGAATGTGTCAGTCTAATAATGCTCTATATCTCACCGGCTTTGTCTACCACTAGTCACTACTCTTTTAAAGATAATGTATATTGACCACATAATGACCAATCATAAGAGTAAAAATACATGCTAAAGTTGTGATAAAATTCTCTAATCGATTCACACTTTAATTATGACTATATAATCCCAGAATCAGCGGAAAAGAGAAAAATGTTTGTTTTGTTGTTTTATTCTTTCTCTAATTCTGATTAAAAACTTAAAATAAGTAGAAAAACCAAATTCAAAAACTTACACGCATATAAAAAGTAATGTGGAAATGTAAAGAAAAGAAATTTACTTCCCTTAGGTTGCCTCCTAAAAATCACCTTTGCTTAAGGTCATTGGCTCAACTCCTTCTTCTCCTCACATGAAAAAATTATGATCATTTGGTACTACAGTTAGCGCCACTTCCACACGAGGTTGTCCCGGATAGGTTCTTAGTTGATCATCATCCCCATTCAGCATTTTTCCTATTCTCAAATTCTTAATCTCAAGTGAGTTCATACACTCCAAAAATATTTCGAACGTCTCTTTACCTTTTTCTTCTTCATTTAATTCCTATAACCTGCTAGGTAAAGCTAAAAGAATCAGTCTCAACAATAATTATGAACTTAGTTTTTACCTCTAAGCTAAAAGATGTATGTTTTTCTGCTTCAAGCTCCTCTTCAAATTCTTAGACATATGCAATTCGTTGAGGATTTACCTTAAAATTCTCAAATTCCTCATCACTTTGTAAGGTTCCTGTACAAACATCCATTGGGTATAGCTCGGGTTGATACGACTTCTCCTCTTTGCTGTGCAGTTCCAGATGATTGTTATCTCCCTATCGAGGCAATGCATCTTGCTGGACTTGTAGAGCATTTTGTTTGATTTTCTGTACACCTTAGTGAAACAGTTGCTGCATATCCTGTTGTAGGCTCTATTGAAATTGGAGATTGTTAGCAATCACAACATTCATCAATTCTTCCAGAGATGCACCTGAGTTTTGATAAGAAGCTTCTAGTTTATATGAGAATTGATGTGTGTCCTACAAACTATCATGGAAGTAATTCTGATGATTATCCTATCCATAACAAAAGTTGGGTTGATCAGTCCAAACATTATTATAGAATTGAGAATATAAGTTATGAAAGAAATTACTTCCACCTATATCAAATTTTTTTCTAAAACAAAACAAAAAATGAAAAGATCACAAAATAACTGAAAAGAAATCAATTACAAACAAATATAGACAAAACACCAGTTAAATCACAAACAAAAACTAAAACACTGCACTTCTCGACAACAACGCCAAAATTGATGTGCGTCATTATGCTAATCAAAATAAAAACTAAACTACTATTATAGTATTAGTGAGTCTAAGTCAATCTTACAGAGAGAGTGTGCAAAGTTTATGAAATGAAATTAATCGGTGTTTACAAAAAAAGGGGTTTTGGATTTTTTAAACATAAAATAAAACAAAACTAGACTAATAAAAATAAATTAATGAAAACATGCAAAAATGGATAAAAGTGGGGAATTCGGTAGGGACCTAATTCTTCGGTTCAATCTCATCTTACATGCATACTATTTTTTCCTCTACTCTTCTCTACAACTGTGTCTCATGATGGATATACGTCTACGTTTAACTTCCCAACAACTAGCATTTTGGATGTGGCATGTTATGGCCATACTGCGTTGTTTTTGGCTAATATAGGAAATAATTAACATAAAATGCTATTTGTAACAAAGGAGCTGCTGGCATTACAAAGGCATTAAATTCTCCTGATCTATGAAGTTGTTTTGCTTCTCTTTAGTCTTTCCATATATGTAGCATTTTGGCCTTGGCTTCCAACATTTGTGCTGCACCGTTTCATGCTTTTTTGACATCTCTTTTAGCTATACATTGCATGTATGTCATTTGTGCCCGTCTTGCCAGTAACTGTTTTCTGTTTTACTCTTCATGGTTGTGCATTATTAGTGTATCGGCATAGACTGTGTTGCTTCTTCTTACTTTAATCGTGTTGTTAATAATTCACATAATTACATGTAAATTTCGTGTATGTGAGTGTTGATTTTCTAATTCCTTATGCTTCCAACATGTTTTATCGATTAAATATGCTATCCATTAAATTACTATCTTGTATGGATGTCTTGAGTAAGTGATTCTTCAGAAAAAAAAACCCAAAATATGATTTTTTCAACACATTTTAACTTCTTTTCTTTAGAATTGTACTAAAATCACATATGAGTCAAAGTAAGTACCTTAAACAATTTTATGTCAATAATCGCTAAGTGTTAGGGAATAATTTTACAATCAATTAAGATTCATTTTTCTAGGTTTTGTTTTATTTTCCACTTGTATATTTATATTATATATGAGATGCATGATCGGAGCCTTACAGATTCTAGACTATCAAAGGTTGGATTACTCTCTCTCAAGTTATAATCACTAAGCCCTAATTAAGTTGCGTTACCAAACATGTGATCTCTTGATTGAAAATCAACCCATAATCTAATCATATCTTAA
>JANSVA010000217.1:7801666-7823463 GCA_025504915.1 Erythroxylum reticulatum
CGGTAACTCAAAACCAAGGTATTTTCTTATTGATTTTTCAGAATTAATTATTGTTTCGATTTGTGATTTTTCTCTTTAATTTTTATTATTATTACTGTGATTAAACAAAACCCCCTCTTTACTTTTGTTATTTGTCTCATTTGAACTTGCTAACCTTTACCGTTAAAAATTCATCGTGGGAACGATATCCGCTTATCGCTACTACATTAATTTGTTTTAACGGAAGTGATTTTTTTAATATTTGGTTGCAGGCGACAGCTTCACCAATATCTCATTATGACAGAAAGCTACATTAGATGGACATTAAAATCACTTTCCTCAACGATGACCTTTATAAAGAGGTCTATATGGAGCAACCTGAAGGATTTCAGGATCAAGGTGCAATTTATAAAGTTTGTAAGTTGACTAAATCAATGTTCGGTCTGAAATAGGCTTCTAGACAATGGTACCTAAAGTATAATCAGGCTTTGACCTAGTTTGTTTTTGTGAAAAACAAAATTGAAAGATACTTATACTATAAGGTCAGGGGAGCAAAGTTATCTTCCTATTACTATATGTGGACGATATCTTACTCGCGTCAAATGATTTGACCATGCTGCATGAGGCGAAGCAACTTTTGGCAAACACTTTGACATAAAGGATTTATTTAAAGCTTTTTTTTTCCCTGGTATACAAATTCACTGGGATAGATTTCAACACTCATTAAGTATCTCACAAAGAGCATACATTGAGCGAGTGTTACAAAGGTTTAATATGGCTGATAGTAGACCTATTGTAGCACCTATCTCTTATGGTGAAAGATTATCTTTGGAACAGTGTCCAAAGAATGAAGTTGAGAGAGAGGTTATGAGGAATGTTTTGTATTCTAGTGCGGTTGGTAGCCTAATGTATGCCCAGGTATGTACTAGATCAAACATTATATTTGTTTTTGGACTGTTGGGTCGATATCTGGCTAATCCAATTGTAGAACATTGGAATACAGTTAAGCGAGTGTTGAGATACCTAAATGGTACTAAGGATTATACGTTGACATATAAAAAAGTCAACGATTTAAACCCCACAGGGTATTTAGACTCTGATTTTGTTATGTGTCTGGGTTATCGCAAATCCACTTCAGGGTACATTTTTATGTTGACAGATGATGCAATATCATGGAAGAGTGTCAAGAAGACACAAGTAACTTCCTTGACCATACATATAGAGTTTGTTTCATATTATGGAGCTACTATACAGGCGGTTTGACTCAGAAACTTATTTTCTGAGTTGTCTTTGGTAGATTCAGTAGCTAGACCCATTCAGTTGTATTATGATAATCTTGTTGCAGTGTTGTTCAATAACAACAATAATAACATCATAGGGTCTAAGCATTTAGAGGTCAAATACTTGACCATAAAGGAGTTGATTCAGAAAGGTGACGTCAAAGTGGAGCATATCAAGACTGAGGAGATGTTAGCCGATCCATTGACTAAAGGACTTCGCCCACTAATGTTTGTTAAAAGTATATCCAGTATGGGCGTGTTAAGTTCCTCAGATAGTAGTAGTTAGGGATCATTATATTTGCCCTTTAAATGTTTGTACATTTTGATTTATTATAATGTTATGATTATTTATAATATAAATGATCATCTTTTTATCCTCAGTAATAACAACTCTTATGTATAGTCATAACGCATATGAAAGTCTTAAAATTTATGTTGATCTTAAGCATTTTAAATGTTTTCTCTAATTCTGTTTAGCATTCGATGAGAGAAAACAAGTTTTCTCTAATGCTGTTTAGCATTTGGTAAGAGAAAACAAGATTTCTTTGTTGCATTTTAGCATATGCAGTTTAGCATAAACGAAGATGATATATAATATATCATACAGGTATCATCCTAGTTTGTCATACTTCATTTTCCCATTCCTGTTAGTAAGGTATTAGATATTCATGATTCTATTAGACCTGTGTCACATATGACACAAGTGATTGATATTTTTCGGTATCAAAAGCCTTGTAGGACGGAATGTTGTACTTTTATTATCTTTGGAACAAATGTTTTTTAACTTTAAATTTGGTACCAATACAATGGCATTACTTAACCGAGTTTTAAATTAATTTCAAACTTGAAACAATACTGCAATTAAGTATTGTCCAAGGAAAAGAATGTTGGACATTTTAGACTTTTCCTATAAAGTTGGACAACATTTAATTGCATTTTTTGGTTTTTTCAATGACTTATCGATTAAGTTACGTAATTTGATCCAGATAAAGGTAATAAAGTCGTCAATAAATGATCTAAGTCAATTAGTCGAAGTCCAAGAGGAAAATAGATCCTGATTAATGTGGACCGCATCCATATCGGGCCTATAATGGGGAAGCCCGATATAGAATCTATATATATATATATTAAGGTCTCCTGTAGTTGCTCATATTATTAGTAAGCATATAAATTCTTTAACCCGTTAAGAGCGCTTACATTTTGAGAAAACTGTAGAAAGACATTAACCACGTGTCGGTGAACGATTCTTGTGAATATCCCAAAAGATTAGAGCTCGTTTTGACCTCAAAAAACCCTTTGGAAGTTGGAATGCAATTGAAATAAGGTATTTCGCAATATCCTTCATTTTTTACTTTTTCATGAACAATTCGGGACACGTAATAAGGTCTATGCTACATGTTACAATGGCTTCCAAGAACATGTCTACATTAACATTCAATTGAACGATTCATGATTCCGTCTTCACTCTGAAGCCACAAGATTGTTATAGCCAGCTTTTTGTCGGCTAGCTATTTCCTACCATTATTGCCTAAACTCCTTTGGGATGAGGGATTAGGTTTCCTATTCCGGTATGATGTTCCTATCATGTTCTATTAAATCTTATTCACACATTTACATAAACTCCATATAAATGTATGGAAGAGATTTAATGGAAGAGAGTTGGAACATCGTAACTAAAACAGAGGATTTCATCTATTGGGATGATATGTATAATTAGTTGGTTCAGATTTGAATCGTCTAGTATACTCAACGCGATATTTTTATTGACAAGTTAGGTTGTCCTTTCTCATTCTTTCTTAAAATATTTAATTTTCATCATCTTTAAGTGAAAAAGATGATCTTATTAAC
Source organism: Erythroxylum reticulatum (assembly GCA_025504915.1). Taxonomy (NCBI): domain Eukaryota; kingdom Viridiplantae; phylum Streptophyta; class Magnoliopsida; order Malpighiales; family Erythroxylaceae; genus Erythroxylum; species Erythroxylum reticulatum. Next base: position 7,804,774 of record JANSVA010000217.1, read on the forward strand.
AATTTTTATAATAAAAATTTTCTAATTGAAACTTTTTTAATTGAGAAAATCAATTTTATTTATTTTCAAAATTATAAATTCTATATTTTAAATAAATTATTATCATTCCACGAAAATACTTACTTATATTTGAATATTTAAAAAAATTATAAAAGATTACGCTTAAATTTTCAAGTATACTAAAGAACTCACTAAGTTCTTGCTATAATGGACTCATGTAATTATATATGGAAATATACTTCATTCAGATTGAATTACAGCATTCATTAATTTTGTAGAGTGATCAATACAATTATATTTGGATCATATCTCAGAATTGAGTTTTAGGTTATATTTCACGGCATATTTTTCAAACCCAGTATATCTTATCCTACTTTGGTAACCGCTATAACGCCTTATTATCCTTAATCAGTATTTGTCACATCCAATTGTAGTTATTGAATGACTCAGAAACAAAAATGCCCATAATCCAGTGATTGAAGTCTAATGTGAAACATTGATTACATTATTACGCATCACTACCGTTCATATGCAATATTGATTTTTATTTTTATTTGGTAAGGACATTGATTACATTATTACATATCAGTACGATTTATCCTACCAAATGGTATTTTAGGCGATAATTAGCAATTTAGTGTCGCAGTTGTCATGAGTTGTTATAACAAAGTATTTTGATTAGAAACAACATGAAAGACGTATCCCATTTCAATGGATATATTTTAGAATAATAACATTTAATTTATTAAAAATCTTCAGATTTTTGGTTGATATTTTTGAGGAGGCTTTCAGAGGCCACGCACAATTCCTTTATGTGGATTCTTGTTCACCTTGGGTATGGGCTGTACGTTGTAATTAAGGAACTGCATATACAGGTGATCAAAACGTGACCGGTTATCGTTATACAACGCATTCCACCATTTACATAGCTCTCAAAAAAGGTCCATTAGGACATCGAACCTTCAATTCAAGAGGTCCCCAAAAGTAATGGCGGTCCACCATACACAGTGTGCACAGTGGTCCAATTTGTACATGATGCCTATCACTTGCTAGGATTCACGTGCAAGAGAAGATGCAGTCTTAATATGATCCAAGATTGATGGTATATATTTATGGGCGAATACCCATAACATAATAAGTTATTGTAAGAATAAAGTATTATGAGTGGCTCATAATTATAAATTGACCAAATAATGACCTCTCTAATAAAAACAAAAAAAAATAATGGGAGAGCAATTTTTTTTTTTATGACAAGGGAAGGAAAAAAAAACAAAAAACGAGACTAGTGGGTTAGGCGGGGATACGCCACTTCTTGCGCGTCACGATGGAGGAGCTCCCAAATAAACTCCGGTGGGTCTAGTAGGAAGTGTAGTCCCGGGCTTAAAACTCGAGCAAAAGCTGCCAATCTGTCAACACACTGATTGGCATCTCGAAAGGCATGATACAACTGGACCTCCCACTAATTCTAACATCTCCAGTTTCGTTTAAACATTGGAGGAGCAGTTAAACTAGTAATTAAGTTTTTGCCTCCAAATTTTGGAATATTAATATATATATATATATATAAATCATCCTAGATTCTTTTCACATATTCGTTTATAGTATGAGGGTAAAATTATTATATAACATCTGGAATATGTGATAAATAGATGGTAAGGAAGCAAAAAGAATTATCAAAGAGATGAATATGGCATGGAGTTGAGAAAATCGTGATAATCAAATAACATAGTTATTGCGAATTGAAAATCATGAACTTGATGTACAAAATTAAGTAGTTAAATAGTGTATTGTTATTTTCGCCTTAGGACTATCTTTATTATATTTCTCTTGTATTGTTATTTTCGCCTTAGGACTATCTTTATTATATTTCTCTTGTACTCAAAGTAAGAAAAATATAAGGTCTTTCAGTTTTTCATGGTATGTATACAGCCTTGAAAACTCGTAAGCATAAAACAACCTCATTCCTTTATTCCCTTCATTAGTTGGATATGAAAGAACTCGAACTCACAATTCAACAATTTCATAATCAAACTGAGCTCTAATAATTATCTCAATTGGACATCACAAATCCTTCATCTAACTCGCAGTCTCGATGTGCTTCATAACTTGGTTAAAAACCCAAGGCCAAGCTTGAAGATGGAAAAGATAACCAACTTATGGCTAGCAATACTAATCTGATGGCTACTCGGAACATTAAAGGAGGAAGTTCAACCGTCCATCGCAGAAGATGTGACTGCCTACAATGTCTGGAGTTCAATAGACGAATACTTGCAACGAACCACAATTGAAAAAAGAAAGCCTTCTCAAAAATATGTTGATGACTATCAAAAAGGGATCACGACCCTTAGATGAATATATAAAAATTTCAATTGTAAAGATCTTGCAGCTATCAGGAAACTAGTACATGATCTTGATAAAGGTTTTCAAATTGCTCGAGGATTAAGACCAAAATATGAAAACTTTTGACTAGCTAAGATATCCAAACCGCCTTATCTTACTTTTAACCAATTTGTGCTTGCTCTTCAAGGATATGAGCTGACTCTTACCATCTAGAAGGGGTCACATTAAACATAATCAAGCATTTTTTAGCCCACATAGGCATAGTCGAAACAATAGAGAAAATCGAGGTTATTTAGAGGCTTTACTTCAGCTGGTCGATATAATAACATAGGCTCAAGTTCAAACAAACCATAAGGGAAGAAACTACCGAAATCGGACAAAACTAAGAAAAGGATGATAACCTAATCTACCAAATTTGTGGAAAGAAAAATTATGTCGCTCTCAATTGTTGGTATATGTTTTATTATTCATATCAGTTAGAGGACTTACCGCATGCTCTAGCTGCTTTCATCATGAACAATAGTGGCCCCTCCCTCTTCATGGACTTGGAAGCAATAACGCGTATCATCAATGATGCAAGTACGTTGCTTAATCCAAAACCGTACAAAGGAAATGGTGTTGTTTATGATAGAAATAGAGAGATAAACTAGTTATAACACATATTGGCGATACAAGTGTTGGTAGTTTAAATTTAAAGGATGTTCTTATTGTCCTTGAACTAAAGAAAAACTTAATTTTAGTAAGCAAAACCACTATTAATAACTCTTGTACTGTTGAATTCACTCCATCTGATTTTGTTATTAAGCATCAAAACAAGAGAACAATAGGAAAGGAGCATAAAAAATATAATGGTTAATTACCAAAAAAAAACTCAAACTTTCCTCAATTTTTTCATATTGGTCCGAACTTTAAAAAGTACCAATTAAATACATAAACTTTCAATTTTTTTATTCTAGCTAGACGTTAGCATCACCGTTATCTATGCTAACGTGGCACTGTCACATATCAATAGACTCCTACTAATCAAACATGTCAACGTGATTAAGAGATGATTGTCTAATTAGTGAAATGGCATCGTTTCATAATAAAATTGAAATGATGTCATTTAGATTTTGGAGAAAGCTTCAGCGTATGTTCATCATCACTCTCACACCCTAAATCCCTAATTTCATCTTCTCTCATACATAAGAATTGAAGAACACATGTTGAAGCTTTCTCTAAAATCTAAATGACGTAATTTCAATTTTACTATGATATGGCGTCGTTTTGCTAATCAAACAACCACCTCTTAATCACGCTGACGTGTTTAGTTAGTAAGGGTCCATTGACACGTGGTAGTTCCACGTCAGCATAGATAATAGTGAGGCTAACGTCAGGCTATAATTAAAAAAATTGAAAGTTTGTGCATTTAATTATTACTTTTTAAAGTTCATGCTATAACTGAAAAATTGAGAAAATTTTTGGCTTTTTTTAGTAATTAACCCAAAAAATAATTGTATGCTTTGGATTCAAGTTTTCATAAGGCTTTATCTGCAATAAGAGGGGAAAATTAATCTTTATTGTGGCATCACCTAGACATCCAAATGCAAAGATTATATCTCTGCTAAAAGGCAAGAAAGCTATTGATGTCACTAATTAGTGAACTATTCGTTTTATTTGTGTTAATTGTCAAGCTGAAAAGAGATGTACGCAATCCTTTTATTTGAATAAAAAAATTACTAATTTCGTTCTACAAAAGTTGCTTTGTGATCTCTAGGTACCAACTTCTATCACTTCAAATCAAGTTTTTCAATTTTATGTTAATTATATATATAATTTTTTCAAGGTTCAATTGATTATTCCTTTTAAAGAAAAGAGTTAGAAAATTTTTATTCTTGTTTTCTTAATTTTCAACAACTTATAGTAACCAATTTGATAAAATGATTAAAAATTTTCAGTGGGATAGAGGTAGAGAATTTAAGTTTTTATTTTCTCAGACATATTGGTAACTGTGGAATTCAACTGTAAATCTCATGTCGTATAATACTAGGACAAAATAATGTAACTAAAAAAAAGCATGGACATATTGTTAAAACATTTATCATATTATTTCATGCTAATCTACCAGCATTCTTATGTTGGTTGAAGCAATTCTTCCAGCTACATATTTAATTGACAAGATATCATACTTAGTTTTACATAACCAACCTCTATATTTCGAGCTATATCATAGGGAACTTGATTATAGAAGCTTGAGAGTGTTTAGAAACTTGTATTTTCTATCTTTAACGCATCAAGGAGGAAATAAGTTTGTCAAGAAAACATATACATGTGTGTTTAGCAGTTATATTCCAATCCATAAAGGCTATCAATGGTATGGACCTTAGATAAAGAGAGTTTACATCTCAAGGCATGTTTTTTATGAAGGCAAATTTCTCTACAATAAACTCCTTTAGAATAAATTATAATGCAATTGGAACTTAATGAATATCCATCCTCTGATGAATGGTTTAACATCACACATGATGTTGATCTTAAGAATCAATCCAAAATTTAATTAGTAATGCTTCTTCTATTTTGAATACTAATACTAGTTATAATGTAGATAATGTTGAAATTCTTAATAACCATAATAGGCCAATTCTAAACCTTGAGAATGATGCACTATCTAATATGGAAGAACTACAAAAAGGTGAATCATTGGCAATAATGGAACTAGTTGTCAATGCACAAGTTGCAATACTTCCAAATGATGCAGTAGAACCTGTAAATGTATAAGATATTGCATTATTAGGTGACCATGACAATAACTTAAAAGATGTCAGCATCAATAATAGTACAAGTGAACCTCGTTTCATCCACAACAAGATGGGCATCCTCCAAATTATTTGCAGGACTATCAGTGCTATTTGATCCAAGAAACATTACCTGCAAAACCACATAATCATCACCATACACTTAAAGGCTTTTGATGGGTGGCTACCATGGAGGAAGAATTGAATGCTCTTCATTCAAATAAGGCTTGGTCACTAGTTCCACATCCATCAAATGTGAATGTAGTTAGGTTAAAATGGGTCTTTCAAACTAAATATTGACTCAAGGTTTATGTTTAAAGATTCTAATGATAACTTTATAATATTTTAAAATTCAAATTGGATTTATTTCCTTATATAGGCAACGATATAATTTTTAAAAGGAAATAAAATCATAGGACAATCGGTTCCTTTCTTGCAGGAATCGTCTTTAAGGACTTACCTAATTAGAAATAGTTTCATGACATCCAGAATGATCTTACGAATTAGAATAATTTGCTCTTGAAGACAGAATGTTTATCTTGACAACTGAATATTGAAGACTTCAGCAGAGATGATATCAAAGATTAAGAAATGACTAGTTGAAGAAAATGTCTACTTAAGGAAGAGTCACTGCATTTGAGAAACATATAGACTTATGAAACACTTTAACAACATCAATATTCTTGAAAGTCATATCTATATCAAACTCCTAGTGCTTTAGAAAGTGAAATCACTCTATTGAGAGAGATTATTAAACCCTTTACACGTTTCTTGTTGAAAGCTCATAGAGGTTTGTTAAACACTACGAGTGTGGAAGGTTGAAGAACTTTAAAAACTATGTACTTATGAGATTGGAGTGGCTGGTGAAAATTTACTACTTAGGTTTTATAGTGAAATACTCAAGTTAAATACTTAGGAATTAGACATAGGCTTTGTTATAAGTCGAACCAATATAAATCGACTATGTCTCTCTTAGCTTTTAAATTTTTGCATTATAGTGTTTATGTTTTCAAGTTATGAAAGGCTCCTTCGGTTTTACAATAGGCTTCTTCTGTTTTTATATCGCAAGAGGCTCCTTTCATTTTGAACGTTAATAGGCTCCTTTCATTTTGAGCGTTAACAGGCTCCTATCGATTAATAGGTTCCTTTCCTTTTTAGCACTAGCAAGCTTCTATCAATTAATAGGCTCTTTTCGTTTTTAAGCGATAGCAGATTCCTTTCAATTAACAGGATCTTTTTGTTTTCAATGTTAGCATGATTTTTGTAAAAGTTTATAGGACCCTTATATTTATAAACTTATTTTGTTTAGAAGGATATTATCAATTTGAAAGTACCTTGCATTTTTTTAAACATAATTCACATTCCCCTCTTATGTGTGTTTACTTTATCATTTGGTATTAGAGCAAGGTTTCACATTTATTGTGTTTTACAGTACATGATAAATCATGACAAAACAATTTGAGAAGTTTTGAAGGACAATCTGTCTCAAAGCCTCCTTATTTCAATGGAAACAACTACTCCTACTGAAAGGAGAGAATGAATATTTATCTTCAACCTATAGATATCAAAGTCTAGCAAGCTATCAAAGTTGGAGCCATACCTCCTGCTACTGATGACACAGAAGTGTGGACTGATGCTGATAAAAGAAACACACAGTTGAATGCCAAAGTAAGGCATTATCTGATCTATGCACTATCTTCGAAAGAGTATAAAAAGATATCTTACCGTTCTAAAGTAAAGGAAATGTGGGACAAACTACAAGTTACCTTTGAAGGAACTAACGAGGTTAAGAAACAAAGAATAAGCTTTTTAGTACATCAATACAAAACTATTTACATTAAGTAGGGAGAAATAATAGACGAATTCTTTGGACGTTTCAATAAAGTCATCAATGCCTTGAAGAACTTGGGTAAGATATATCTCAATAATGAGCTTGTGACAAAGATTCTAAGATCATTACCAAAGGAATGGAGACCTAAGTTGACAGTTATAAAGACTGCAAAGGATCTCGACACTATCTCACTCGACTAGTTAAGAGGAAACTTATTGATCCTTAAAGCCAAACTTAGGTGGGAAGAAGGATCCTCATACAAATGAGGAATGACAGTAAAAGAAACTGATGAATCAAACAGGGATGAAAGTGACACTAAATTGCAAATAGATGGAGATGAAAAATTCAATTTCATAGTCAAAAAATATACCTGCTTCCACAAAAAGAAGCTCATGAAGAAAAGAGAAGGAAACAAGAAAACTAGAAACAACAGGTTCCTATAAAAAAGGAGTAGTAGTAATAGCAATACACAAAACAATCAAATCATATGCTATCATTGCAAGAAACATAGACATACAAAACAAGAATGCCCTCTTCTTCAAAAGGACAAATCAAAAAAATAGAAAACTCAAAAAGCAAGCTATCAATGCAGCTTGTTCAAATGAGGATTTTGAAAACTTTGAAGAAGAGCCTAAAGAATTCAACAATGTTTGCTTTATGGCTGAATCAATAGATGATGAGGTACATTATTCTGACTTTGATATTGAAATTGATGAATTAGGACATGCACATCATGAACTGTATGATCAGTATAAAAAATTAACAGTGCAGTATTTCAAAAAGGTTGAGAAGTCTAAACAATGATGCATCCTTGACAAATAAGATTGAATCACTACAATATGAGAATAAGAACTTTTTGTATAGAATTATGTTTCTTAAAAATGACAAAAAGAAAAAATTCTTTGAAAAGGAATTCTTGGGGCAAAAGGTAAGTCAGTAGAGAATGTATTGCTTGAAAATGATTCTGTTAAGGTAAAATAGTTAGAAGAAAAAATTGGTTCTCTAGAAAAAGATCTTGCCAATTTTGTTGATGGAAGGAACAATCTTGATGCATTACTTAGGAACGGTAAAGGTGTTTTTGATAAGTCTGAAATAGGATACAATGAAAACAAAAATATTAGTCCATACAAGAATTTCTTTGTTAAATCCAACAGTAGCTATTATCAAAACAACAGGAACCTGATAAATAGCAAAAGGTACAATAATTCTCATTCACCTATTTTGTGCAATTACTATAGTAGATATAGTCTTATTATTCATTCCTGTAACTTTCAAAAATGAAGAAATTATCTCAGATGTATGTTTAGAGATCGAAAGGTCAAACTACTAACTTGAAATGACCTAGAAAAATTTAGGTACCTAAAATGAGATGATATATTCTACATATATGCTTCATAATAGAGACAAGAGAAAATCAATAGATAGTTGATAATGGTTATTCGAGACACATGATAGGTGAAATATCACATTTCAATTATATTGAAAGGAACGACGGAGGTAATGTTGTCTTGGTCGATAAAAACAAGGCAAAAGTCACCAGAATTGGTAAAATTGGTGACTCTAACTCTACTTATATCGATAAAGTTCTTTATGTTGATGGATTAAAATATAACTTGTTGACGTAAGTAAATTATGTGATAAGGGTTATAGAGTTATTTTCTACACATCACATTGTGAAATTATTGATAATCTTAATGACAATATTGTATTTATTGGTCCTAAAAACCAGAACATATACTATGCTTAACTAGAAGATATGTCTTCACAAATTGTCAATTGTTTCGTTTCTATAGAAAATGATTCATGTATTTGGCATAGAAGATTTGGACATGCTAGCATGCACATCTTATCAAAATTATCCAAAACAATTAATGACAGGACTTCTTAACCTAAAGTATGAGAATAATTAGGTTTGCAATGCTTGTTTAAAAGGAAAATAAATCAGAAGTAGCTTCCCTCCTAAAAACATTGTGTCTACAAACCAGCCGCTTGAACTTGTACATATGGACTTATTTAGTCTACTAGGACTCAAAGCTTTGGTGGTAAACATTATGACTTAGTCATAGTAGATGATTATTCTAGATTTATATGGGCTTATTTTATATCAAATAAGGATGATAATTTTGAAGTCTTTAAGAAGTTTTACAGAAAAATTCATATTGAAAAAGGATACTGCATAAACATCTATTCAGAGCGATTATGAAGGAGAATTCAATAATAGAAAATTCGAAGATTTCTGTAATGAAAATGGGATATCTCATAATTTTTCATGCCCAATGACTTTTTAGTAGAATGGAGTTATTGAGAGAAAGAACTTTACTCTCGTTGATATGGCTAGAACAATGCTATGCAAAAGTGGTCTACCTCTTGGTTACTGGGCAGAAGCCATATCAATTGTCTATTACATACTTAACAGGTGCCTTATAAGACCTATTCTAAAAAAAATCCCCTATGAATGGTGGAAAGGAAGAAAGTCGAATGTTGCTTACTTTCGAGCATTTAATTGCAAGTGTTTCATTCTAAATAATGGAAAAGACAACCTTGGAAAGTTTGATTTGAGATTAAATGAAGCTATCTTTCTGGGCTATAGTACTGCTAGTAAAAGATTAAGAGTTTACAATAAAAGAGCAAAGAAGATAGAAGAATCAATTCACATAGTATTTGATGAAGCACTACCCTCGACAATAGCAGCTGATTTAGATGATGAAGAACATCCCTTGGCTCCTAAAATACTTGCAGACTCAAGCTACACCTATAGTGCCTTCGAAATTACAAGATCAAGAAGGTCCTTTTGAAGTTAGGACAAAGCAAACTCCTTCCTCTCAGCAGGAGCCTACACAATGAAGAACAACAAGAGAATGGAGAAGAGGTCTTGATACAAATCAGTACATTCTTAAAGGCCCGTCTGAAAGTATAAAACCATATCATCCTTCAAAAATAACGTTGTTGCCCTCATCTCACAATTAGAACCAAAAATCGTTAAAGAGGCTCTTACTGACAAAAATTAGGTTTCAGCTATAAAAGACCAACTGAATCAGTTTGATAGAAACAAAGTTTGGAATCTGGTACCTTGTCCATAAAATAAGTCAGTCATTAGAACTCGTTAGGCATTTCGAAACAAACTTGATGAAAATGGTAAGGTGGTAAGAAACAAAGCTAAACTTGTAACTTGAGGTCATAATCAACAGGAAGGTATTGATTTTGATGAGACTTATGCACCTATTGCTAGACTAGAATCGATTAGAATTTTACTTACCTTTGCATATTATAGAAACTTCAAATTGTTCCAAATTGATGTCAAAAGTGCCTTCTTAAATGGATATATTAACAAAGAAGTGTTTGTTAAACAACGTTCAGGTTTTGAAGATGAAAACCATCCTAATTATGTGATGAAGTTAACTAAAGCTCTGTATGGTCTAAAGCAGGCTCCTCGAGCATGGTACAAGGTTAAATAATTTTCTGCTTGACAGTAACTTTGAAAGAGAAATGGTAGGTAAAATGTTATTTATTAAGAAACAGGAGAATAATTTACTTATAGTGCAAATATATATGGATGAAATAATATTTGGTGCTACTAATCAATCTTTCTATGAAGATTTCTCAACAATAATGTAGGGGGAGTTTAAAATGAGCATGATGGGAGAACTATCTTTCTTTCTCGGATTACAAATCAGATAAACAGAAAAAGGGATCTTAATTAGCCCAGACAAATACACAAAGGAACTCATCAAGAAGTACCATTTTGAGAATGCCAAACCTATAGGTACTCTTATGTATACTGAAACTAAACCTGATAAGGTATGATGAAGGCAAGGCTACATATGAGACAAAGTACAGAGGAATGATTGTGTCACCACTATATATTACAAGGTTAAGACCAAATATTATGTTTAGTGTGTGCCTTTGTACATGCTTTCAATCATATCCAAAAGAAAGCCACTTTCAAACAGTTAGAAGGATCTTTGATATCTTCATGGAACTATGGATTTTGGATTATGATGTTTATATGCAGGTGACAAAGTTGATAGGAAAAGCACAAGCAATCACTATCAATTTCTTAGAGAATGTCTAGTTTATTTATCTTATAATAAATAAAATTGTATAAAGCTTTCAACAATTGAACTGGAATATATATCAGCTTCCAACTATTATGCTCTAATCTTATGGACGAAGCATTAACTCCAGGATTTCTCTTTGAACTTTAATCATATTCCTATATTATGTGATAATACTAATGAAATAAATCTTTCAAAAAATCCTATGCATCATTTTAGGATTAAGCATACAGAAATCAAGTATCATTTTCTTAGAGATCATGTTTTAGAAGGAACCATTGATCTTTTGCATTTTAATACTGAAAATCAAGTAGTTGATATCTTCACTAAGCCAATCTCTGAAGATAGATTTTGCATGTTAAGAAAAGAACTTGGTATGTGTAGACTATCTGATATTATTTTTGTATGAATTTTCTATGTTACTTCTCTTTTTAGACATTAGCAAACTCCTTTTATTATGATTCTTTAAAAGCCTCCTCTTATTTTAGTAGGCTCCTCTCAATTTCAAAACCTCCTCTTAGTTTATTAGGCTCCTTCTAGTTTAAAAGACTCCTCTCAGTTTCGAGACTTCCTCATAGTTTAGTAGGATCCTTCTAGTTTAGAAGGCCCCTCTTATTTTAGAAGGATCCTTTCAGTTTGACAAAGTAGGATACATATGTCCTAAAAAGAAAGTTACTTCATGGTGTTGTTTCAGCTTTTAAAAACACGTGTATACCGCTCTGATAGCTTTCTGCATGTAACTGAAAAAAGATATACAAACGACCACACTTCTTTTATTAGCGTGTACGACTACTAATCCTCACTCAAATCAATGCCCTAGAATCATTAAGTAGACTTCTTTCTTCTACTCATCTTTGTCTTTCTCAAAAGCACCCCTCTTTACTCTTTGCACCCTAACTCTCTGCTTACTCTCAAATCTCTTAAACCTCGCAAAGCTGACTCACAATGGCACGAAAAAAATTAAAAGGACATAAGAAAACCTTGACTTCCTCTAGCTATGGCAAAACTCTTCATCATGAACAAACTCTAGTTTCCAATTCCTTATCTCTGTCTCCAATAGTAAGATTGTTAAGCACTGCTATTGAACCTGTTTCTATCTCTTCTAATTCACAAGTTTCAGAAACACCAGAGGAGAGAAAAAGGCAGATTTTGGCTATACTATCTTTAGAATTAGACACTGATTCATCCTTCGAGCACAAATAGCAATATGTCTCTATATCTAGTGAAGAAAAAGAGGAACAAAAAGAAGAAGAGAAAGAAGAAGGAGAAGAAGAAGAAGAAGAAGAATCTTCTAGTGAGGGGGAGCCAGAGAGCAAAGTACTATTCCACTCTCCTTCATTCTCATTACCCATTCACCTGACTCCAGGGATAAGAAAGTGCCTAAAGTGAACTGGATTGTAAATGATGATGGTTCAGATGAAGAACCAGCTCCGTTAAAGAGAAGACCACGGACCAGAGCAAGTATCACAAAAAAAGTTGAAAGAATTGATGAAAAAAAAGAAACACCTGACGTTGAAAAGAAAGAAGAAGAAGAAACTCGGAAAAGAAAAAGAGAAAAGATAAGAAAAGGCAAAGCACCTATGGTCGAAGAAAAGATTGAGGATCCAATTGGTAGGGATGAGCCAGTTTTTGAAGAAGGCCTGTTTGAAGAAATACCAGAGGCAAAATGATCAAAATCAAAGAAACAAAATAAAGGAGAATCTTCAGCACCTATTAAGTTGTTTCAATCAAAGGAAGCTAAAGCAAGATGCAAAATGTGGTAGAAGAAGCGTAAGGTAATTGCAGAATGCATTTTGCCTCCTTTCCTATTTGATGAAATTGGTATACCCATCTCCTCTCATTTACTTTTCGTTGGTTGGGAAAATTATGTGAACTTGAATGAGACAACGTGTGATGACTTAGTTAGATGTTTTTACACACACATGAGAAAAGAAGAAATTGATGGAAAGTTGACAATAATCTCTTGGGTCAGTGACTGTGAGATTTTGATTACATAAGAAATTTTGACAAACATTCTAAATGTAATTCCGGTAGGTAGGATTGATCTTCCTTATCATAAGTGGGACATTGCTGACCTTGATCTAGGAAAGTTTGTGGACTTTATATGTCTGCACAGTGAGAACGTCCATGAAGTGAGACCCTGGTGTAGACACTTGGACCTTTTGCTAAGATGCCTTGTATCCATTTCATCCACTTCAATTTTTCCAAGAAGTAGCTCAATAGAAAGATATAGTCTCCTGGATACGAATATGGTCTACAATCTTTTAAAGGGTAATAAGATAAACCTCCTAACGATGATTCTGAAGTTTATGGTGGACAAAGGAAGTCACAAGAATACAACTAGTGGTTTGCTATATGGGATGATGTTAACCAAAAAAATTTCCTACTATGAAGTGTCTTTTGACAATCTAGATTGGTATGCACCTGATAAGTTCCATTCTTCCATTCCCTACCAATTCGAGTACAAGATGAAAAACAATGTATGGGTTGAGAAGAAAACTAAAAGAGTAGTAGACCTCTTAGGTCCCACCCAAATCAACCTCTGTCACACTCCAGAGCACCAATGATCTGATCCTTCAACAACTGAAGGAAATTCTTTCCAATCAAGATCAAATGCGTAGCTAGCATGCAAAATTAAATTCTTAACACCCATATTTTGATTCGAAAAATTTCTAAATCTTTTTAATACCTGTGTCACTCTTTTCACTTGGTCTATCCTTACATACTTATAATATTTTTTGACGCCTTAGTTACTCTTTCCCTCTATTTTTTTATGATGACAAAGGGAAAGAACATTTAATGATATACTTTGTATCTGTGATATATTTGCAATATTGCCTTGCTGATCTATTTATTTTGATGATATATATCTGTGATATATTCTCCTAACTGTTGCTGAAATATTGTTGAATTTGTGAAGTTTAAATCTGTGATATACAAACAATAGGCTTCTTCCTTTAAAACTCAGGTTCCTTTTAATTATAACTGTGAGTAAGAACATATAAAGTTTACAGGTATCTTTCAAACTCCTTAATTTGAATTTTGAAAATATATCTATTATTGTTTGTCATTATCAAAAAGGGATAGATTGTTAGTGTTGGATCCCATTTTCGGAGCCCAACTATTCAAAGACATAACAAAACCCATCTTCCCATAAGGGTGGCGTGCCTATAGCAATCCAACATCAAACAATCAAATTTAAAGATTTCACAAGCAAAAACTCATTCATATTTCATTGATGAATCCAAATAAAGTTTATACAAACTCATTTCAAAACACAAAATACAAAATACACATGGTACAATTGAATGCTTATGCTTGACATGATTCTAACATACAAAATTTTTTAATTAACTTAATTACAAAAATCTCTAACTACCTTGGAGTTCCAATCCTTTGCAAGGATCACTAATCTTCTCTTTCTGCACCTGAGGAGGGAATCTTGAGGTGAGCCACACAGCTCAGTGGCTAATATATTTATAGCCATTGGCAATGAGCTCACAATCAACATTATATATATGTACATTCATATATTCATACACGTCTATATCTTAGAATTTCAATTCACATTTCATAATTCAATAAATCATCGTATAGGACATATTAGATGTAATTTAACATCGAAGCATAAAACTCAAATTGCATTCTATCTTGACATATCATAATGCATCATATTTGACAGTTTAATTATGCAATGCACAAACAATTGGCTAGAGGGTTCCGTGAACAAAACAGAGAAACCAAAGTTTACTCCGTGAACAAAACGAATCCACTTTTCAGATTTTGTGTACCATAAATGGGTAGCTGAGAGAAGGCTTTACGTCGACGTACACGTGACTATGAAATTGTTCCCCTCTCACCCAAGCACAATCAAATTTATGCTCAATACATTTTATGAAATTCTTTCATACTTTTCATGCTCTTTCCTTTCTTTTCATTTATACAAAATGCCATCACATGTTTCAATGGCATAATTTGATCAAAATTCGTATCTTCATGCTTCTTATGCTTTCTCTTCTTTTTATTCATACAAAATGCCATTCACCTTTCATGGCATGACATAATAATGAAGCATCATACATTTTCAACAATTACATTCATTCAATTTAAGAAATTTAGCACGTAATCACATAAATAAGGCATTTGCCCATCACAAAACAACTATAAACATATTACCCACCTTATTTACTTGCAAAAATCCAAGTCAAGGTTGTCTTTCTCCTTGCTCTTGGGTAGGATTCTTTTGGCGTAAAACAAACAAGTCTTATTCAATAGGAATCTAATAGAAAATCCCTCAATGCAAAATCACTAAAATTTACCTTCATTCGTTGCTAAATGAAGGGATCTTTAGCTCAAAAGGAATATCTTTTCTTCCTCTACCTTTTTCCTTTCTTGAACAACTCCAAAATCTCTCTTGAGGACTAAGGAAAATTAAACCCTAGCTTATTTCTCTTCTTTCTCTCTTTCTTTTCTTCTCTTCGTATTTCTCTCTCTTTCTCTTTCTTCTCAACCACGAATTAGCTTCTTCTATAATGCACGACAATCTTCTCCCCTTTTTATACCCTTAACGATTGCACAATGTCCATTTCACCCTCCCTTATATGTCTTATGTTCTTTATCCTTAATTGTCTTGCCAACAATATTCTTGAACATTCTGACATAACTCTTTCTTCTATAAAGAAATGTTCTCCATTGTCTTAAGTTTCTAAAGACACCTAAATCAAATAATTTGGTTCAGGACTCTAAGAGTATTGCCCCAAACATTTTCAGACTGCTCTCATATTGAAACAGTGTACTATACTTAAATTTCTCTCATTCATACTCTTCCAACCGATAGCCTTATTTTGGTTCAATTCATCTTTCAAATCGATACTGAATGCTATCAAACTCTATGGAGGGACAGAATATGTTAAGAAACTATTGGGGTCAAGAATCACCTCATTTGGAGTTCGGATAACAAAGTTAGGACCAAAAGAATCAAACAAAGGTTTTATCCTCAAACATCTTGAACTTATCTCAGGACAAATAGCATAACTCTCTTTACAGATGACGAATCAAAGTGTTCTTTAGATTTTTTGAAAGAGGGCTTCAAGATCTACAACTTTCATGAAGACCTTGAAGACAAATTCAATCTTCTAAAGGATCAAAAATGAACCAAACGATAGGATTAGATGAAACCAATCAAAAAGCAGACAAAACAAAAGGTAGACAAAGCGAAGCAGACGAAGCAATACAGACGAAGTGAAGCAGACGAATGCAATAAGCAGATGAATGACAATAAGCAGACAAAACAAAAGACAAATGAAGTAAGAAGCAGACAAAGCGAATTAGATGAAGTCATACAGACGAAACAAAAGACAGATGAAGTAAGAAGCAAACGAAGTGGAACAAACGAAGCAATAAAGACAAAGCCATATAGAAAAAGCAAAGTAGACGAAACAAAAGACAAACAAAGTAAGAAGCAGACGAAGTGGAAAGCAAACAAAGCACAAAGGCAGATGAAGCATAAAGCAGACGAAGCATAAAAGCAGACGAAACAAAGCAAAAGACAGATAGTACCCGAGTCAACTTAATACAATGCAACTCTTAAGACAAAGCAGGTCTTAAGACGAAGTGACGTCATCACAGACGATACATCTTTACAGTCGATGCATCCTTAAGACGAAATAATATCATCACAGATGATGTGAAATCATCACAGACGATACATCTTTACAGACAATGCATCCTTAAGACGAAATGACGTCATCACAGACGATGTGATGTCATCATAGATGATACTTCTTTATACTCTTAAACATTTCCTTTTCTAAGGACCCTAACTTTCATTCCAGAGGTCCAAAAATTACATACTATATACCGTTGGAAAGCTAGAAAAGTAAGCTACAACTTTCCAGATCAATTACCAATTTTTTGTTTCCAAATATTTCCTTAACACAACTCATACCAAGATCATCTTTTCTACATCATTTACTTCTCATCCTCAACTCAATATCATCCACAAAGAAATTATAGTCCATGATTAATCACGAGCACTAATAACAGAACATATATATATATATTCTCCATCACTTACCACACAATTCAACTTCACTTTCACTCAAATTCTTCCCATTTCATAGTCTCTCATCTACCAAAATACCAAAGAAAAAAAAGAATCTATCCACACTTCTCATTTACTAATTCAAATCTTCTAAGAAAAATTTCGGGGTCCAATAATTCTCCCCCTAAAGAATTTCATCCTCAAAATTCTTACCTGAGTGATCAAACAAATGGAGTAACATTGTCTTATGTTTTTCTCAGTCTTCTTAGTAACTTCTTCACTTGAATAAATTTCTTCCAAGTGATCATAGTCAAAAAGACTCACTCGGTCTTTCCATCACTGATTAAATCCTTCACCTTTTTAACGAGTTCCTCATTATGTTTCCGATTACTCAAAATTTTCATATTACAAATCCAAGACATCTTTGTTGGTCATACTAACTCATACTAATCTCGTACTGATCAATTCATATCGGATGTAGCTAATCCTTTTTTCTAACCTAAGCACACCTTGCAAGGTGATACTTTCAGAGACAATTTATCCTTCACTTAATAATTCACATCACTGTAGTGTTAAAACACTTAGTTCTTATGTTCATCTCACTTTACTCCATACCTTCGGTGTTGATCCACCAACTCCTTTATTTTTCTAATACTGATCAATTTCACTTATCAACAACCTCTCCAATCAATTCTAGCCTTCAACCATTTTTAGGCCTTGATCATCACAATACAAAAGCGAATGACTCTTTCTGTCCTCTAACTCCTCATACAGTATTCTAATGAAATCACTATGATAATGATTGTTATGCTTGAAGTCAATCAAAGCTGTACATTGATCTCATATTCTTATGAACTCCCAAATGTAATCTTTAAGCATATCTCCAACAATCAAGACTGTTGGCAACTCACAAGTGTGATCCTTAGCTTCTACCTCCTTAGCCATCAAGCGCTATCTCAGTATAGTCCTACTAGGATGTATAGCTCAAGTTACCATTTGTACTTTTCTAACAATATCTTTGCTCTATCATTTTTATCGATTAGACATCTTATTTTAATCACAATGCATCATTCTTTTTATTCGAAGCCAAAATTCAAAGTTATTTTCAATCTCTCAATCAGATTCACAATTTCTAAATCCTCAATTTGGGCTTGGTTAATCCTTCCATGTGATACTAATCTTCAATTCCATAGCAATTAGTACTTTGATCTGCCCGAAATTCAACTTCACATTCTATGCTTATTTTTGCACTAGATCTAATAACCTCAATATCAATTTATGCTTAATGTATCAGATATAATACTAACTTTACTTGGAATTTCTCATTTGTACAATCATAGTCTTTCAGTACTTATATCAATCTTTCGAATCTCATATTCAATGATTGCCTCAATCTCGTATTCAATTTTTTTCAACTCAATAATTTCCTCAGACTTTTATGGTTGTACTTGTATATATACATCCAAGATGTTCCTATACACATACTATCTCCAACTTCCAAAACAATCATTAGTGTAGCAGCTCTAAATCATGTATCAAATAGTCAACTTATAGGACTTTAGTTGTTTCTATACATATGAAATCACTTTATCTTGCCACATTGGATTTTATCAAAATCTCTTATATAGCATCATTGCATACTATAGA
>JANSVA010000217.1:7832631-7844506 GCA_025504915.1 Erythroxylum reticulatum
ACTGGCAAGAGAAGTCATGGCTCAAAGGTCGGTCAGCTGGGACTTTTGGATGACTTAGATAGATTTGTTACTTTTTCATCTTTCCAATAGCATTTTGTACTAGGTTATTGGATTGACGTACAGACAGTAAAGGATGATAGATGTGTGAACTTTTGATTTTGATGAAATGAAATGAGGAAGAAGTTGATTTTAAAAAAATATTGTGGTTTTCTATTAATGCTTTATTGGTAAAATTGAGATGATGCCATGTGGAATGAATGTAGGTATCACACATAGCTCACCCTTATTATAGAATATGTACCGGAATGACCTGCGGCGTCCCGGTGCGTACCCAACGATAAAAGGGTGCTACATTTTGAGAAACTAGATTGAACTCTCCAAACCAGAATTAGGCCTCAAATATCGGCCTGCAGTTCCTATCAACGACATAACACACTTGGTCCTTTTGCTGTTTTCTCTCCACTCTCGCTACCTTCCTCGCAAAATCGAACAAGAAAACTTCTTCTTGTTGTTGTGGTGGTGGCGGTGGTGGTGGTGGTGGTTTGTTTCGCAAAAGATTGAGCCTTGATATGTCCATTCAAAACTTTCTCAAAACCCTCAAAACTGTCAAAGTAACACCGTCATCAAACCTCTTCACGAAAACCTGTCAAAAACTCAGAAAACCCATTTCTAAATCTACGAAATCCTTCCCGTCCGGTTCAGCTATTTACACTCTCAATTCCACTAAATTCTACCAAATACTATCTGACCCAGATCACAGCCTAGAAAAATGCTTACATCTCTTCAATTTTGTCCTAGAAAACCAATCTTTAATCTCATTTAAACCTGACCTCCACGCTTGTATCACAGTAATTGGCAGGCTTTTGAACGCAAGGTGGTTCTCTCCTGCAGAGGATATCCTGAAATCTGTTGTCAGGTACCCTTTTCCTCTCCTAGCCTCTACTATTCAGAAGTGCTGCTGTCTGGAACCAGAAGTTGTTGAAAAGTTATTTAACATGATGCTCAAGGTTTACTCTGAGCAGAGCAAACTTGATTTGGTTTCGGATACTTTTGATCACATGAAAGATAATGGCTTTAAGATTTATGAAAGAAATTGTTCTTTGCACTTGCTTTGGCTAAAGAGAAATGACCAGATGGAATTGGGACTTGAGTTTTTCAATAAAATGATGGAATCGGGTATGGATTCATTTGTATATTCATTGCCAGTTCTCGTCCATGGGCTCTGTGAGACTGGACAGATCGAGAGATGCAGATTATTGTTGGAGGAGATCGTGAGCAAGGGAATTAACCCCACAATTACTTCCTATAACATATTAATAAATGCATGTGCCAAGAGATGGAATTTCAAGGAGATAGATTCCATCTTGACATTGATGAAAAGGCAAGTAGAGGAATTTGACATTGAAACGTACAGAATATTAGTTGATGGCTACTTGAGCTTTGGCAAAACTGAAGAAGCTGAAAAGTTGGTATTGGAGATGCATGAGAAAAATTTTAAAGCTGATACTCACTTGTACAATTTGATCATAAATGGGTATTTCAGACAAAGTTTAACAGCTAAAGCACTTTTGGTGTTTGATAGGATGAATATTAGGGGTTTTAACCCAAATGCTGATACTTATTGGGCTTTGATGAATGGCCTTTGCAAATTGGGAAAGATGGAGATAGCAATGTTATATGTAGGCAAGATGCAGAGCAAAGGAATCGAACTGGATCAGGCTAGTTTTAATTTATTGATGGATGGATTTTGCAGTAAGGGAATGGCATGGGAAGCGTTTGAATTGCATATTGAGATGGAGAGAAGAGGATTTGATTCTGATGTATCTTTATGCAACAAGATTGCGAGTGGGCTATGCAAGTCAAAACAGTTTGAGGCGGCAAAAATGCTGATGAATACGATGGTTAAAAGAGGTGGACTACCAGAAATGTTTAGCCTTAGAAACTTGATCGGACTCTGAAGCTCGGTTAGAATTTTGGGGGACACGGTAAATCCTCTTCATAGCACTGAACTGCTCAGCATCCTTGAGCTTGATAACTATTGAAACTAAGTGATGGATATTTTCAGAAAAACGGCTATGAAAATTTCTTGGTGGGGTACTTGGACTCTGGCTGGGGTCCTTTGGGGTTTGATGAAAAGTAGCTTTTACTAGATCTCCTGTATTGACATCTACGCTACAGAGGCGCGTCTTGATTCAATTGGCTTGAAACTTGCCTTGATTTAGCAGGAACAATCTTTCCAATTTGATTGCGCCCTCCCTCATTCTTTACCGTTTCTTTTATGCTGCCATTGCTGGTTCTGGAGTAGGATGGCAGTGGGGAGAAGTTCGTTGAACTTCTATGCTGTTTAATAGATGCACCAGATACCTAACGTATTGGGATATTCATAAACGCCGTTCCTCCGACTAGGATGACTTGAACTCCATGCATTTGGAAATAATAATATTAAGATAATGGTTTTGATTTCAGTGTTGGATATTAATTTCAATTTTTGGTAGAGGGTTCAGGTTTCTGATGTACCCAAAAAATATTGACTCTGCAAATGATGAACCCACACATTATTCATCTAACTAAGCACGGCAAAGACAGAACAAGGAACAGCGGAGATGATTAAGAAAAACAGAAAACCTTTCAACCAACTTCTACAACGGTAACTGTACACATTTCTAAAGTCACTTACTGGAATAAAAAGCCACAGAAAAGTAAACGGAGAAAGATAACTAGCTAAGGGCAAAATTGTTCCGCCGCCTTCACTAGCTCTGTGGGGCTCCAGAGAAAATGAGACCTCCGTGCTTTCTGATAGTTGGAATGCTTTGGGATCGTTTTCTCATCTTGACATTACCAGAATTTACCATGAGAAGAGAAGCGTATGAGCATAATGACTCATCCAATTGCTCGCTTCTGCTTCTAAGGGAGAGATCCAGATTCTGTGTGTACTTATCTCCCCTCATGGGGTTTGACCTGTTCCTAAATATTGGAAGTAGTTTGTCTTGATATTCCTCATCATCATCAGACCAATAACCATTCCCCTGCACATCTTGCATTGCCAGATCATCATACTCTTCATCTGATTTTGTCGACTCCTCATCCACTGAGCCAATCTGTATTTATAGGAAGTTAAAGAAATATGTCACATCAATAACTGTGAAAACAAACTTGATTGTCAAGGCAATGCCTAGAATTTCTCAGATAGCAGAACATTAATTATGGACTCATAAAGATTCTGAAATCTGACAACAACGTGTCATGCACCCTGCAAATTTGTCAGATAATAATATTCACATTTTTCCTAACAACTTGCGCGATGCACGTTAATGCCAATGAATAAGTAAAATAGCTAGTTGGCTAACCTCTTCAAGAACATTGACATTATCATCATCAGTAAAATCATCATCACTGTCAACCTCAGGTGGATCATCAGCTTCTTCATCACTACCATGCACCGAATTATCCTCCTTCAGCTGATAAATTACCACAAGAAAATTCTAGTAAGAGAAGAATTAAATTAAAGAACACAAAGCATGCATCTCTGTCATGTCTCAGCCTCGAAACCTTAATTACAAACCACGTACTCCTCAATCAAGAAACAATGGTAAGAGTTTTAATTACCTCTTTAGATGGTCCATCTGACATCCTTGGAGAGCTGCAGCAAGAAGAGTAATATCTACTTCCATTGTCAGTCGTATCAGCCCTTGACTCATCAACACTCCCAGAACGACTAGTGCCACCATCAGTGGGCCAAGCACTAATCCCAAAGTGCCCAAACTGAAGATTAACTGGTTCAGCCTTACCAATCTGCAGTGGTCCATACATTGGGATCCCAAATCCAGTGTCAAACATACCCAAATGGGGCTTCCCGTTAGAATCAACAGGCCAAGCCTTCGCCACTGATCCATCAGTATTAAGAAGAGCCATCAGATGCCTGGAAGAACCTTTTCTTTGAATAAGCTGAAACATCCCCTTGGAACTCAATGAATTGGCAGCACACTGGTTTCTGTATTCCTCATCCACAAGGGAAACAGTATTTCTGACAGGATCATAGAGCTGCTCTCCTGCCTCACGCCTACGAAGGCAGCTGAAAACAGTTGCATGGATGGCTGCCACACTCTTGTCGACATTTGTGTTGTTGATTTTTGGGACAAGATGCTTCTCAGCCCTTTTGCAAAGATAATCTTGGATTGTTCTGATGTTCCGAATGTACTTCACGTATTTGTTTTTGGCAGGATCCAAAGTCATGTACTTCGCACGGACAGCAAATCGTTCCAGATGCTTTTCTTCATTTGTGATGTATATCATGAATGGTACAATGGAAGGATGCTTCTTCATGAGGCCCATCTAGACAATGATACCAATGGAGCAGGTGATATGTCATGTTGATACAAAAATGAAGAAAGATTGGAGTAAAAGGTTAGATGCAACATAAGAAAAGGAAGGCAAATTGCTTACCACAAAATTAAGACTCAGATGAACACCCTCAACAACAACAGACTCTTTTCTCTCTTCCCAGGCAGTTATCAGACGATCAAGACTATCAATCACCATCTCACTTTGTGCCTTGAACCCTTCGATGGCCATTTGTTTAGGACTAATCAGATCAGTACCATTACTGACCTCTAGAGATTTCCCTGCGGCACATCCATCCACTCCTTCCTCCTTGGGACGTGCACTTGCAATGCCTGCTAATTTTTTTTCTTTTCTTTTAGCCTTTGCCTCTGCAACAGCAAATGGATCCAAATACTCTCCAGCATGGTAAGTTGAAGCCCACAGCAGAGGATTTTCTTTCTCATCCACAAAACTCCTCATCATGTGGCGGATGGAATCAGTGGATATAACTGTTGTGATTCCTAACCTACTACCCTGCATTAGAGAAAGAGAAACATTGAATTATATTCACAAAAATGCAATCTCATTTCAATTAAAAAAGGCAATCGCAAAACTAACAAGTACAATTTCTAGTTCGAAATTAGAGGTGTTACCAGCAATGCAGACAAAGTTGATTTGCCGCAGCCACTAGTGCCACACAACAGCACTGTCACAGATTCTTTCCTTTCTCTGATTCTGTAATAAAACACGAAATCTCAGGAACTGAAGCTATGTGAGGTAACTTTAAGGAAAAAGAGTCTTAAGAGGAAAGAGCATTCTACGAAGAGCCTGAAGATTAAGAACAAAAAAAGGCCATAATAGTGTTTTACTGACTCAAATGAAAGTCAAATCTGAACAAAGTAAATGGTTTAATTATTGTGTCTCACTACAGTAATTACAACCTGTATATTAATTCCAAAACACGATACAGACCCATTGGAGAAGTAGACAAGCCAATTTATACTTTTATAAAATAAGAAGAATCCTCTGTAACTTAACTGCCCCAGAAATGAGGATTGAAGCATATGCTCCTTCATCAGAGCAATGTGGAGGATTGTCTTTTTATAAGATAGATCTGATTCTATTTACTGGTAAAGAAGAAGCTCCTATTTAAAATGCATATACAACAGCTATTCCAATGACATTCTATTATAAGCACATATCAACAATAACTACGCTGGAAAATTGGACAAATACTAGCTCAGAATTTTTTTTTAAATGGAAAAGGCAGAAAATGGGTTTCCTCCACAGGTACTTGAGCAAAACACGGCACAGAACTCATTACAGCAGGGAAAAAGATAGAAATGATTTTTTTATTCTTCATACCAGTAGCGAATTTCTGTTTGCCTCACAAACCATAGATCATCGCAATGTGTTCTTTCAGCAACAATGCATATACAACATTATAATGAAGGCCATGTATTTGCGAAAAAGAGCACCATAAATGAAGCCCAGCAATGCTTCTAATTTTAATTGAACAGTGATAGTTTGACACTTTACCTGCATGCCAAAACTAGGTCCACCCTTTGTTTAGGACCCACATACTTATATTCAGTAAGAGCATCGCAAACGACATTTAAGAAAGTTTCTCTTCTAACAATTACAGTTGTACGCCTTTTATACAATTCAAATGGTAGACTTTTATCATCCATGTCAGAGTCGAAATGTTTTGCCACCTGTACTTTACCCAAGTTGCCAACAGTGGAACAACCACCTTGTTTCATAGAATTGCCTTTCAAAGAATCAAGGCTTGATGTGTCCATTGCTTTTGGCAGCAGAGGGTTGATTGACGATTCACTTCTTATTTTTTCAAAAACCCTTTGGCTAATCTGGAAGAAGAAAGAGAACGATCATCAGAAAAGGAGAATAGATTGTGTTTAGTTCAGACCATCTAACTAGTCAACGGAAACAATGGTTGTAAAAGAGAGTAAAAGTGTCACCAATTAACAACAAGGACAATTGCATAATGAAATAACTAAGTAATTCCTGCAGAAATATGAGTTGAAAATATCACGACAAATCAAGCAAACGACGATGTTCCTGAAATCGGACAAAGAGGAGAGTAAATGCGACAAATTCAAATACGAAAAGCTGACAACTACCAAGATTACTAAAAAGAAAAAGCGCTAACCTTGTAATGATGTAGGCGATGATTCACAAAGAAGAATGTAATTACTAACAGAAGAAGACAGTAATCTGCCACAGCTATCAAAAACTAAGTAGGTTTGACAAGGGAACATGAAGAAGTAAACCACACTGGTTACAAGAGCACAAACACGTCCAACTGAAACTACATCATGAAATCTACCACATGTGTGGACTCCTAGAGTAACAAATATGCACAGGCAATATGAATTTTAGGACAGACAAAACCACAATAAGAACAACTCCAAACAGTTCAATACAGAAACAAACCATCTCATAATTACTGACTTCTGCTAAACGGTATTCAGCACATTACCTCCAGATCCAACATCAAAGCAAATCTATACGCTAACAGGTGACCGATCTCACTTACAAGCTTACAAAACAAACTCAAATTTAATGCCAGATCCACTAAAAACATCCGTTCAACCAAATCACAAGCACAGGCTATTAACGCTATTAATTACCAACTTGGCAAAATCTTAAAGTGACCGCCAAACTGATTTTAAAAAAAGATGATTAGCCACTTTATAGATACGTATACATATACATCTATATACCTTGAAAGCATGACGAGCTTTACATCCCATGAGTTGCAGAGTGCTCTGCAACACCGGACGCATGTACCGAAACGACTCTTTTCCATTATCTCTTTTGTCTTCATCGTCCACGACCACTATGTACAGCACTTTCGCCACCTCCGTCATTATTCTGGAAAACCAAACACTAAAGTTCCAAATCAATTTTCCAAGCAAAAAACATAACCAACTGCTTCACATGCAAACAAGATCAAACAAAAAAAGAAACTAGTCAGCATCAACAACCTCATCACTGAACACGTAGGAAACGCAGGTGGAGGTAATCGAAGAGCAATGCAGGTATAGAAACGGACCTGGAGTATGTACAAAAACCGAGGGGGACTTGATTCCGGTGAGTCCGAGAATGACCGGGAAACAAAATATAATTATGATCGGAGATAGAGACGGTTAGGGTTTATGGTAGCGAAGAAGAGCAACAACGATCCGACATTTGAAGACAAGAAGCAGAAGGATCGTGCCATGTCTATGTCACCTGTCCACGCATCGCAAAACCAAGCCCTCCACGAGTCTATTTTTTACTACCCTTCCTCTCTGTCCGTCTCTTAAAAACAGCCTCTGTTTTCTTTCGTTAAATTACTGATTTGGGGTTGGATTGGAATTGAAATTCCTATAATGGGACCTCTCTTTTGGTGATGGTATTTATAGGAGAAGGCAAAGTGGGGCCCTGCCCGAATATCAATGAATGGCACTATCGGTAATTTTGTGGTCATGTAAGGGGGAACTCGGATAAGGATGTCACTTTCTTTTTGAAAGGATCAAACAGGAAAGGGACTTCACGCCAATTAAATCAGCGGCTGTAATTGTGTTTTCATTGTGCTTGTTTCTGTTTTCTTCATTTAAGTGCCAGACTCCAATAAATAATTTTATTATTTAGAATTGAGTTAATTAAAAAAAATTCAAACTCACGCTAATTTTTAATTACAGCACAAACTTTAAAAAATTGTAGTAAAATATTTAATTTTTTATTTTTTTTAATTTTAACTTAAGTTAAAAAAGTAACAATAAAATGTTCAAATTTTCAATTTTCTTCAATTCTAGCTCGATGTTATATATTGTTCTCTTTGTACTCTCATACTTTTGTTTTTTGTTTGTTCTTTTGACACTCCAAACTATCCTCGCATTACAGCACACTGCACTAGTCAGTTCTTTATTTTTAATTCATTCTCCTAATATCCTTAGTGTGAAAGCATCAGAGCTACGTAATCTAAACATTGAAGGGTGAGAACGTCGAAAGAGCAAATTAAAAACAAAAGAAAAAATTGAAATCAAAATGTAAGGTCATCGGGGCTGTATAATCTGATTTAAGTCATTTTTAAACAATAATAAAGTTTTAATTATGTAATTAAATGACGTTGTTTTATTAGTCTTTACTTGTTGTATTAATTTTAGCTTATGTGTATTAATTGTTAAGATTTTTAAATCATGTGACAAGCTACATAGGCAAATTTAACAGAAATATTAACGTTGAGTTAAAATTGAAAAAATTAAAAATTTGAATATTTTATTACTATTTTTTAAAATTTGAGCTAAAATTTAAAATTTTTAAAAATTTGAATATTTCATCGCTAATTTTAAAGTTCGGACTATAATTGAAATATTAAAACAAGATTAAGTTTTGTTGGTAATTAATCCTTTAGAATTATACTTAAATGTTCCTTTTTAGGAATTAATTAGTTATATCTCCCACCCTAAAAGATATCATCTAGTAACTGCCGTAAAATTGATGCAGGAGTTTAACCAGCCCTTGGGAATATAAAGACATTCAACCATGTGAGATTTGTACATTGTCGATCTACAAGAGTTAGGTTGTTCCTTACGTACACGAAGAGAAAAAATGTATAGAATAAACAAATATAGTTTGAGCTATTGTAAACTATTCAATAAAAAGTACTTCTAGCAAACAAAATTTCCACATGATTTTACTAAATAAACAAAAACTGTAAAGAAGCTTAAGGAGTTCGTTTTGGTCTTTAAGACCAGTTTATTAGGACTACCGACAGCTACGCACTTTGGCAATCCACGAAAAATCTTCACAATTGACATATGTGAAAGAAAGAAAAAAAAGAAAAGAAATATAGTTGCATATAAATATTTTATAAAAAGTAAATGTTCAAATTATATGAAAAAATCAGAAATTCAAACTTTCTTTTTCCCAAAAAGTCATTTTAAAAAAGTGTTTGCTCATTTTTTAACTAGCTAAAAACAAGAAAATTGGAGAAGAAGAAGTTGTTATCATGATCAACAAACGAAATGAGAAAGAAAATAAAGTAAATGATTATTAAAAAAATATATTGTTGTTATGTTTAATATATTTTCCGAACAAAGATTCCTAAAGACCATTTAATACTTTAACTTAAGCTAAAAATTTAAAATTGGAAGATTTTACATTAAATATCATCTACTTTCATTAAATTAGTACAATTTCTAATTTAGACAAACGATAGTTTGTACAATCTAATCTAACCACCGACACCGACGACGCCTAACACTAGCTGAACTCGTGACCACGAAGTTAGGAAAAGAGATCCAATGGTGATTTAACATGGGACCATTATTTAGTGTAT
This sequence comes from Erythroxylum reticulatum, assembly GCA_025504915.1. Taxonomy (NCBI): domain Eukaryota; kingdom Viridiplantae; phylum Streptophyta; class Magnoliopsida; order Malpighiales; family Erythroxylaceae; genus Erythroxylum; species Erythroxylum reticulatum. The sequence goes on from JANSVA010000217.1 coordinate 7,842,299, forward strand.
CACTTCATGCCTCCGAGGTGGACCAACCGAGTCCTATATATATATCATGTTGTGTTACCTTTGCACGATAAAAGATATTTTATGCATGGGCTCAAAACAATTTCAGTCGTACCGGGGATGAATAGTAAAAATTAAAGAAAGAAAGCTAGGAATGGGTCAATAAAGAAATCATAGAATGGGTCAATAAAGAAATAATACATCGGTTGAGACTGGACCATGTGACTTCAAACATCTCTGCTTGCTCATTCCAAGGCTTTGCTTTCATAAACTATAACTAAAACCGCCTTCAATTAGACATGGAATGAGATCCCAATCGTCCATATTATTAAATCCCGTCATCCCAAGACTTTTTGCCCATTCTAAGGTTTTTATTATTAAAAACCGTTTTTAACTAATCTTTGGAATGGGATCCATCTATTGCGGTCTAACTAGGACTTCCGACTTCCATGGTACGAGCAAAGAAAACAAAAGTAAAAGCACAATCATGTCATAGCTTTCTTTTTCTGTCTTTTTGCATACCGGAAATTAAGAGGAATCCGTAATCATATGGACGACACAACTAAGATAAAGAAATAATGTCGTGGCTTAATATGATTTGATTAACAACAATCTAATCATAAACGCCTACTCCTTAGGAAATTTATGAGCGGGGACCTACTGCTTGGAGATTCATGTTCAATTTTGATGTAGATTATGTGGACGATGGTCATCTTAATGAGTAATGATAACCAAACATAAGAAAGCATGAACAGATCTGCACATGGCGTTTGAGTTGGAGTTGCGGTCGGCGAGACTCGTGGAAATTTTGAAGGTGTAAGTAATGAAGCGAATGGTATATATCCGCAACGTTTGAATTGAGTCCAAGGGAGGAAGCCACCTCCATGTCCATGGCATGCCATGTGGTTTTAAGAATAAAACAAGGGCTTTCCAAACCAATACTGTAGACCATTTCCAAACAAAATTTTTTATAATTCAAACGACCATTTTTACAATATATTATTATTTTACAAAATTATAGAAAATGACTTGTTGTTCTCTAAAGCTGAATTAACGAAACAGCTATATGCACGGTTTTGTTACGCCGATCGAAGAACAAAGACAGTTGACTTTAAATGGTTGTGGTGCCTTGCTTTGGGCTTTCTCATTTGGAATTTCGAAAGGTTCGGCGCCATCACATTCGTCGCGCCATCTGTCATGCCCGCGTTAATTGTTGTCATTATGGAGTAGGCGAACCTCCTTTTTGAATGAGTTTTTTTTTTTCATTTTAAATTTATAATTGAGTTGCTTCTTCTAGATAACGCGTTTTTTATTTTATTTTAGAATAACAATTGTCTTTCTTATTTTAATATATAAAATTATAGAGTAAGCTATCGATTATTCCTTTGTGATCATAAAGTCACAAGTTTAAGTCACGAAAATAATATCTTAAAAGATATAAAGAGAAAACTGCGTATATAATCTTCTCTAAACTTTCACCAAGCCGGAATTTGTGTATTAGATATATAAGAATTTGACTTTTTTATTACAATATATAAAATTAGAAAGAATTTCAATAAAATGTTTTTTACTGTTTTCTTTTAACCTAAATTAATTGAGAAAAATTTTGCATTTTTACAGTTGAAAAAACATAGTTATAATTTTAATGATATCTAAGAATTTAATGTTATTTTTTATTCTCTTTGTTAAAATCAAAGATTCAGTTAAGTTACAAAGGTACTGAATCAATGATAAACCAAAGAAACCTCAATGATCTTGTAACTTAAAACTGAAAAAGATCATGTGACAGAAAATAAAACAAGAAAACAACTTGAGTTTGAGGAGGCAAAAAGATCACTGTCCATAAAAGTTTATTCTACCTCTCATGTATAGATTGATGGAGACTCTCTAGCATTCAACAAACCCTTCTTTTATCAAAGAAAGTAGGAATAATAAGTAGAATTTTTAACCTAGCAAATTTTGATTTTCCTTTCAAAAAATATAGCAGAAAATAACCTTCATATATTTAAATAATATATATATATACAACAACGTGAAAATAAAGCTAAGATATCCATTCTTTCGCCAAATTTGGATATTAATGTTGAAATGACAAACTATAGATTAATAATGTTAAGATAAAATTTGAGTCAACTACAAGCACACATTTTCAAGATAAACTTAAAATAAATTTAGATTGAGCAAAATATGGGTTTATCTAAATAAGATAGA
>JANSVA010000217.1:7844606-7855003 GCA_025504915.1 Erythroxylum reticulatum
TATAAACAAATAAATAAGTCATCATCATCATCATACTCCGAAGTTCCACAGTGAAGCAGAGTCTGATAATATACAACCTTACCCTTACATAGTAGAGAGTCTGCTTTCAATAGATCCACATGCAGATGAAACATGATAACAGTAATGTAGGTAAAAAAAAAAAACTAGCAGGATATAGATATATACCTGATGGTGACCATAATCTGCTATTATCTTACACCCTGCAAAGATCGGCTTTTTTCATTGCTAATTACGCTATGAGTCTTCACTGAGCGACCCTGAGAATATGACAATCGTACGGTTTTATACGTCCATAGCGAGAATCTTTCTCTCTACACAAGAAGTCAACGCAGGTGGAGAAAAATCCTGTAACTCTGCTCCAATTTTAGCTTCTATCTTGGACCAAGTCCAACATCTCAAATCCAATGCCTTTAGAAGCAACAACAAGAGAGAGATAAGCTTGTTTAAGGTCAAATACGCGGCGCAGGTCTTTTCGGTAAATGCAAGATTTGAGAAGCTTGTAAACCTTGTAAACACTTGTAGCAGTATGCCTTGTAGATCCGTGATCTTTAAGAGAGAGAAAATGATAGAGAATCAAACAAACAAGAAACATAAATGTAGGAAGAGGATACCTTGGAGGCAATTGACAGCGTAAAGCTCAAAATCTTCGAGTCTGAGTTCGAGAGACGGGGCAGACTAGTAGAGCGGGAGGGGGTGAAGGCGTCGTTCGAGGGAGGCTTCGACTTTCTCACCGTTCACATCTAAATCAAACTTGTCCTACCGTATTGATGAGTACAGAAACATTTTCTTCCATGTATGCACCATACTACTCTTCACCAACTATCTTAAGTCCATGAAATAACAAAACGAATGAATAAGTACTGTTGATTAAATATAGAATGTCACAATTTAAATTTAGTGCCCTATCGACTATGAAATGGAGACTAGATTTAATAAGTTACAACTTACAGAACTATTAGTGAAACTTTAAGTTTCTATAAACCAATACCTTATATTGTAATTTATAGTTCTTATTAGTCATATTACACCTTGCCATATCTCTTGTTCGGTTGTTCATCGTGTGTTTATGCTAATAACGCATGCATGTGCTTGATCATTCATGAGTGCTTTAGAGATTAGCCAAATTTTCATGGGAGTAGTCCCATTCCATACTCATATAGGTGATTTCATTAAGTGTATATTATAATCAAATGCTCTACCCATAATATAAGGGTTATGGAATTTAATAAGAGCTCAACTCATCCTCACTAAGTTTAGTTTATCATTAATCACTTACCATAAGAGATACATAAATATTTGATATTGCCTTTTAAAATTAATCAATGACTTTGTTATTACCTACATAAACCTAATTCGTGCATAGGTTTTACCATCATTTTTACTATCTTGTATTGACTTTAGTCCCATTCTCCTTGTTGATTCAAATATTTGTTTCTTTCTAGATGATTTAGTTAAAGGATTGGCTAAATTCATGTCTAAATTTACATAATCAGTGGATATGATTCCATTTAAGTTGTTGCTTTAATACTTCATACCTCAAACGAATGTGTATATTTTTGTCATTAGAAGTTTTATTTTTTTGCAATCATTATTGTAACCTTACAATTATAATGCATAGACACGGAATGTGTTAGTTTTATTCCCAAAGATATCTTAACCATTCAGCCTCATTTTCGACTAACTGTAGGGCTATAAATTTTGATTCTATTATTAATTTAGCAATAATAGTCTTTTTTACCGACTTCTAAGTTATTGCACCTTCATCAAGAGAAAATACATATCCACTAGATATTTTATCTCATCTGAATTAGAGATCCAGTTAGCATTATTGTACCCAAAATATCATAATTCAAAGTGCCTCTAAGATATTTCATTAGTCTGACTAAAGCAGCACTTAATCAATCTACGCACATCATAAGCTATATCAGATCATGTAATGTTTATTAAATGCATCAAACTCATAATAATCTAAGCATACTCAAACTGAGCCACAATATCACTTTTATTTTTAACCAAAAGAGTGTTAACATCATAAGGAGTACAAACTAGTTTCACATCGAAAAAATTGAACTTCTTAATAAGTTTTCAACATAATCGTCTTGTGATACCATTATACCAGATGTATTCCTTATGAATTTAACACTCAAAATAACAATTTCTTCCCCCATATCTTTCATATTAAAATGTAAAAATAGGAAGTTTTTAGTACTACATACAACATTAATACTAGTACCAAAAATAAGTAAGTCATCCATATATAAACTAATGGTCACACATTCTCCACCAATAACTATAGTATACACATATTTATCCACTTCAATAGAAGAGAAATCTTCACTTAATAGAACTTGATCAGATTTTTCATGTCACTACTTAGGAACTTGTTTAAGACCATACAAATATTTTTGCAATCTACAAACTTTGTTTTCAAACCCAAGTAAAAACCTTTAGATTGTACCATATAAATTTCTTCATTGAAATTACCATTTAAAAATGTAATTTTGACATTGATTTTGTGAATAAATAAATTATGGATAAAAGCTAAAGTAATCAAAATACAAAATTGATGAAATTCTAGTTACAAATGCGTAAGTACTAAAATAATCAATATCACGTTTTTAGTAAAATCTTTAGAAACCAAACAAGTTTTATATTTCTCAATAGAATCATTAGTTTAAATTTCCTTTTGAAAATCTATTTGCAACCAATAGGTTAAAACTTGTTAGTTAATCTACTAAATCCCAACTTTTAGTTTTTTAAAATAAAGTCAAGCTTATTTTTAATGACTTCTTTGCAAAATGGTGCATCAAAAGAAGAAATTGCATCGAAAAATAATAAAGGGTAATTTTGAACAATTCTTTTCTTGGTCTTTTGCTCCTTCTCAACAACTTGTCAGAGTTTTCACAATCGATATTAACAATGGACACACAAGAAGTTTTCTCAAAAAGTGGAAAAATACATTCAAAAAATTATGCATTCTTTGTCTCAATGATAGTTATTATCAACGACATCACTTTTCAAAATAAGAAATTTATAAGCAACATTATTATTAGCATAACCAATTATGCATATTTTGTCTCAATGATAGTGTTACTATCAATGATATCAATTTTCAAAATAAGAAATCTATGACCAACATTATTATTAGCACAACTAATAAACATGAAATCAAAAGTTTTTAAGCCTATATTCTTTATTTTTTTTTAAGGATTAGGCATCATCACTTTAGCAAGACATCCCCACACTTTTAAATATTTTAAATTAGAAAGGTAACCTATCCATAATTCATATGGTGTCTTATCAATTATTTTATAAGGAATTTTATTTTGTAAATGATATGCAGACAAAATAGTTTCACCCCATAAATTATTAGGAGTAGAATAACTAACAAGCAAAGTATTCATTATTTCTTTTAAAGTTATTTTTTTTCCGTTCTACTACACATTTGATTAAAAGGTATAAGGGGCTGTAATTTCATATATTATTTATTCCTTTTCAAAATAGTCATCAATCAAAACATATTCACCTCCTCTATTCAATCAAACTCTTTTTATTTTCCTATTTAATTGATTTTTTACCTCAATTTTATACAATAAAAACATAATAAAATCCTCATCTTTATTTTTTAACAAATACACTTTAGCATATCTAGAAAAATCAACCATAAAAGTTATGTAACATTTCTTACCACCTCTAGATAATGTTTTAGTTCACCAAGATCAATATGAATTAAACTTAGCAATTTAGATTCTCTATTAGAAATGCACAAGATTTGTTAGTTATTTTTGTTTGAGCACATATGCCACATTTACCCAAGCATGCATTACCGTTAGCAGAAATAAGACCAAGAGATCGCATATTCTTAAGATAGGAAAATTAACATAGCCTAATCTAACATGCCATAAATCAAAAAGAATCAATCAAGTAAGTAGAAGAACATGGATTATTTTCATTAATAATCTCATAAAAACTTAATATAAATAATCCTTGATCACAGTAACCTTTCCTTATAAATATATCATTTTTTTCATAACAATCTTATTGGATTCAAATGAGACTCCAACCCTAATTTTTCCCAATAAGGCTATAGAAATTAAATTAACTCTAATAATTAGTACATGTAGTACTTCATTCAATGCTAAGGTCCTGCCAAATTTGAGTTTCAAAAGGATTTTGTCTTTACCAAAAATTGTTGTTCGAGAGTCTCCAAGATAAAATCGTTCTTCTCCTTCATTTAATAAAGTATAGATGGTGAAAGCATTTTTATTTGCATATATGTGCCTTATAGCACCATAATCTACCACCCAATCATTCACATTGACTATAATATTAACTTGAGAAATAACAGTAGCTACAATTTTGTTGTTATCTCCTTCAACCAAATTTGTATTTAGTTTAATATGATTGTCATTTCTTACTTGTTTCTCGCATTGACATACATGATGACCTGCCTTTTCACAAACAAACCAAGAGCCTTTCTTTATAAAGTTGGAATTATTCATTTTAGGTTTGAAATCAGGTCTACAACTATTATTCTTATTTATATGTGTACCTTTTGTTATTATAGGAACTTTAGTTACTTTTTATCATGTTTGCTTTCGAAGATTTTTTTTTTTTTGCTTTACTTACTTGAAACTCCTTATGATTCATTTCTTCAATAATTATGTGCATAATCAGATCTGGTAATGACCATTGTCAATATTTATGCTTTAGCTATTATTTGTAGTCATTCCAAGATTTAGGCAACTTTCCATTAATAAACCTGCAATAAATTCTTTTTGCAGATTGATGTTTTCAACTTTGAGATCCTTTAGAAGCTTATAGAGTTCGTTAATTAGAGATTTGATGTCTTTATTATCCATCATCTCCCACTGATAAAATTTATCCATTATGAACTTTTCAATTATGTAATTAACAATGATTGAATCCTATATCTCTTAATTGGCATGACTCTAGTGTTCAATTTTTTTCCATTTGAAATTTTATCAAAAGGCTTTGGTTTTGTCAAGGCAAATGCTACACCATACACATCCATACTTTAGAAAATCCTTTCAAGCCATCTTTTAAAATTATTGCCATCAAATATTTCAGAGTTTGAAATATCAGGAAATGGTCTTACAAAAGGAAAAACCATCACATAATAAGAATTTGCATTTGTGATGGCAGCAATTTCTGGATTAGAACCTATGTCACATACACTTAAACTTTCAAAATCTCAAATAGCTTATGTAGTTACATCTTTAGTTGTTTTACCATTCTTGGTAATATCCATGTCTAATTAGAACTTCAACCAAATTCTATAAGTTAAGTTGACAAGAAGTAGATGGTGATACGCTCCTCTTCTACAACATGTTTTAATTGATCCTTTATCACTATAATGGCCAATATGTGAGATATTTTAATTATTCGAAAACTAGAAGCATTTGAGGATGACTTTGGCAACACCACTAATGGCAACCTGCAAATCTTAGTAGCAATAAATGGAGCAAAAATTTGAATACTAAGAAGGATCAAAATGCTGGCAAAAAGGAAGAGTATTGCAACAACGTGGAATGAATTTGAGCCAACTATATACACGCATTTTTTAGATAAACTTAAAATAAATTTAGAATAAGAAAATGTGAGTTTATTTAAATAAGATGGACTTTTGAAATAACTATTGAATATCCAACCCTATTTTGAGATCTTGGATGATATGGCGGATAAGATTATAGTAGATAGACATCAACTCTAAAAGATAAAGAATACGTGGGAAGATTATTTGAAGATAGTGAAGATCTTCGTGGATATGGATGTATCATTCCTAGTTAAATATAATCTCTTATCTTGTTAGTAGTGATGTAGACAAATCCTATCAAATAGAGTCCTATTTAGATAAGGGTATTATCTTATTGGATGATGTGATGTAATCTAATTACGATAGGATGTGATCTAGTTAGGTAAGTTCAATTAGGATTCTGAATTGTAAGCCAGATGAGCTTATAAATAGCTCATTAGAGCCTTATCTATGCTTGAGATAAAGAAGAGATAATGAGTACTGTCACAATGTCCAAAAGTCAGAAAAATTAGAGAGATGGCAAAAAGGGTTAGATTCTCATCCTTATTTGATTGTTTTTGAAATTAGTTTGAGGGTAATATTAATTTTGGTTTCAATCTTGAAACTTTGTGAGACAACTTGTTGTTGGAGGGATGAGAGATTAACTTTTTTTGTAAGTCCTTATTGAGTTTAGTTGATTTATTTTTTGGTTTGCCCTATGGTTTTTCCCTCTATATTGGAGTTTTCCATGTTGAATCTTGGTGTTTGTTTCATCTTTTAGTTTCTTATTCTCGTATTGATTGTTGCTACAATTCGAAGAGTTATTTCTTGTTATTGATATTCAGTTGATTTTTTAAAGAGTTCTGTTATTTTCTCCCAACAAGTGGTATCAAAGTCATCATAATAGAAAATGGAAGTAGCCCTACAGTCAAGTTAACATCATCAAATTACTCGATATGGAGGTCCATCATGGAGGACCTTCTGTATTACAGGGATATCTTTGATCCTATTGATGTGGACAGAGGTGTGAAGGATGATGTTGCTTCAAAATATGAAAAGATGTCAGATAAAAAATGAGAGATCAACTTTTTCTATAAATTTGTATTGAGTTTAGTGTATTTATTTGTCGGTTTATTCCGTAATTTTTTTTATTGTATTGGAGAGTTTTTTACGTTAAATTTAGGTGTTTGTTTTATCGTTTAGTTTTTTATTCTCGTATTGCTCTGCTACTGTAATTTGAAGAATTATTTCTTACGTTAACTTTTTAGAGAGGCGTGCTATTTTTTTCCTAACAAACTAATTTAACAACAATAAGTACAATCATGAAATAAAATTTTAATATTTCACTTCAAGAAATAAAATAAAGCCTCTTAAAATTTTAAAATAAGAAAGATAAGGAAAATTTTTAATAAAAAAGAAAATTTAAAGAATAAAAAGGAGGAAAAGAGAGCTTCTTGCTATATATTATAAATTTCGAAAATTTCCTAATTATGCCCGTATTCAGTTGCCTTTACATTTCGATATCTTCTTTTCTTCTTTTTCTAAATATGTTTAACGACACCGACACGAAAGAAAGAAAGAAGTTTTTGGTGTCCTCTCCACCAAGTATAACGCAACCAAGCATTACATTACAGCCCTTAAATCCATAGTTTCACGTGACCCGAATCATTGTAAATATTGTCCCTTAATTTTCAATAGCAGCCGTTGGATATACAATAAAGTCCTCCATGGAAAATAGTATTCTGATTATGTGATGACATTATGACAAGCCTGAAATTATTGAAAATAGAAGAGAAGAACAATTCTCAAATCTCAAAGTGTAAACAGAATTTACAAAAAGTGCCAACAGAATAGAATAGATATGCCGTTTCTCCACCAACCAAACAGCACCTTGATCATGTTCGATTCTAATGCAAGAAAAGCTTGCACAGTTTTTAGTGAAGCAAAGGATGTTTGGTTGAATGCTTCCTAATTTAGGTAAGAAACTCAAAGCACTCCAAATTACTCTTTTTGATCGAAGCATTTGGTACGTAACAGTGGTAGGTGGCATTACTGGACTGTTCCCTTCGATACTCATTGGTTTATATCCGTTGCTTTGGCAACCTAATTAGTCCTTTTCTCTTTTTTTCTTCTTTTCTTCTTCTAAATAATGGAATCAATTCCATGATTTTTCATGACGCAGGATCGATGCCATGTTTAGCAAATACCATATCTTCAAGTGGACAATTGAATGTTTAGCTGTTATTATAAATTTTTCAGATGAACCAATTATTATAACAAACTTGAACGAATGATAAATGTTGTTTGCGTCAAACATATATTAAATTAGGTACAGAGTAACGAGCTAGAACCCAACTTCAACATTTAAGGTTTAAATATGAGTTTAATTATTTCAAACTGGAGTTTGAATATTCACATTCCAATTTGCATTAAATGCATTTTAGTTAATTGATTCTAGATTATTCTCTGAATTTTTTTTTACAATTAGTTGAATCTGAAGATTTTTATTCAATTCGAAATTTAATTAAACAACCATTTATTTCATTTAAAAAAATTTAAATTTAATTATAAACATGATTCAATTCAAATATCAAAACTCAAATTCAATTAAATCAAATTTGTCGGTTGATTTCATATTAGATATAATTTTTCATATTTAATTACATGAATTATTACCTAATGATTTTAAAAAATAAAATATTTTAATTTAATATTAAAATGTATGTTAAATTTTTGTTTGTTAAAATGAAAATAAAATCATACAAATAATATTTTGGATTGCAAGCAGTACATCTTTTCAATGAAGAATTAACTACAACTTGATGATTAATTTACATTTTTAAATTGTCAAATAAAACTAAGATTGAAAAACAAAATAGTTAATATCTTTATGTACCGTATCACATCTTCTTCAACTCAATCTACTCGTACTTAATTAAGAGTTTTGTAAGACCTTAGACCACCATTTTAAGGAAATAGTTTGAACAAACTTGGGTAATAAAAAGATCATAAAAGACTTATGTTCATTTTGAGATTCCTGTTGATTTCATGAGAGCTTTTCGTAATCTCCTAAATTAATGTTTAGTTACACTTCATCTAATGCTAATTATTAATTAAAGCACCATGTGTTGAATTGAATTACATTAAAATTATCTATTTTTAATAATTTTATTTTAAAGTTTTTGTAGGACATGCAGTTCCTTTTAACAAAAAAGTGGATGTTGAAATCAAACCTACGACCTCTTCAACGACCTTAATCGATGTTTTAAACTGCAAGCCAAACGCTTACAGGTCACTTTCATAATATTGGAATTTTTTTGGGGTTGGCTTATTAATACAGCATATAAAATCACCCAACAAACATAACTGTCCCGTAAGGAAACAGTCATTAACGCAGAAGGACCATCCCATCCAATCCTCGTGCAAGACTGAAACGACCCTCTATGGTTGTCGAGGGAGGAGATCCCATGTTCCCATTATCAAATAGTTAATTTGGTTTCGTTGTCAATTGCTGTTTATATGAAATTGACTTCCAACTCTTTCTCATTCCACTAAAGTCTCCCCTTTTGTTTTTAGCTGGTTTTCTTTTGGCTTATGACTGCTGGCTCGGAAGCTTCTTTTCCTACCCCACCAAAAACTTGTACTAACCTCAATTGACCGCCATCACCTATTAACAAATTTGATTGAAAATAGCACTTTTTGCTTGGATATTTTAGTTAAAAGAAAATAATAGTTGATGGCAGAGGGATAAAATGTATCAGTTGTAGGTGTAGAAAGCATGGTAATAAAGTAGAGATAGGTGCTCTGGCAAATCAGATTCCATAATGGAATCAAATGTTTGTGTGGAAAATGGAGGATAAAAGGAATCTAATTTGTCAAACATATTACATAGTGGACGGAGTTGTCACATTGTCCTTCTCAACTCAACTGTCTCATGGGCCAGACACGCGACTTCTTTCTTCAAGTCAATTCCTCAACTTTACAGGGCATATATGTGCCGCGTTTTTCGGTTTCATGTCGTGCCTCAGCATTCGTGGAACCAAGCTCCGTTGAACAAAGACCCACCCTTTTACTTTTCTTTTTATTATAATTAGAGGTGAGGAACAAAATGCAATATACAGCTTAGCTATAAGAAAACGACTATCGTAGTTCGTGGAGTTCTGATATTATAAACTACTGTATCCATAGATACAACTAGATCAATGGGCTCTGTCCATATATATGGTACTGAGCCCAACTTAACATTGAAGCAATCAAAGAAATGTCAGTTTGCTCATATGCTGATTTATTTCAAGTTTGTTTGTTTGCTCTGGAATGTTCATTATGTTGAAAACAGACAGCAGAAATATTAAATATAAAATGACAGAATACGATACTGCAAAGACATATATATTTACTGAAATAGATTCGCCTTTTATCAATGTTTTAAAAATCGGATCGGATATCAAACCGGTTGAAGTAAAGGTTTAAGGTTTAAAGGTTCAACCATTAGTGAACCGCTGTAAAATCGGTATATAATAAATAAGAAATAAAACTTATAAAAATAAATAAAAAATAAAGTATTTTATTGAAATAAAAATGTACCAATGTCTATTATTATATAATAAATTAATAATAAATAAATAGAGTCTAATATAAATATTAAAATAATACTACAAATTAAAATTGTATTTCTGAAGAAGGTTATGTCTCATCATCGTCAAAAGCTTCAAATTCTGCAATGCTATTTAAAGATTCGTAAACTATACTTTCATCTAAAGTATTTGCATCAACTTCTTCGACTGCATTAAAATAAATTACAAATTAGTAATGTATAAAATTATTCTCAATTGTAAACTTG
>JANSVA010000217.1:7879135-7892599 GCA_025504915.1 Erythroxylum reticulatum
AGTCATGACTTAAAGAAACTAAATGAGATCAAAGAAAAATGCAAATGCGAGATATGACCTAGGGTATAGCATACAATGTCTGCTTAAGGACACATAAGTCTCAGGATCAATTTGTTAATTGAGTTGTCATATACTCTTAACATATATGTGACAATGTACTCTCGTCGTATGCTGGTCACACTGGTTATTGAACAAGTATGAGTACTGTAGAGTTTTGTTTTAAACTCATCATGTTTGAGTGGAAGATGATGACTTTTTTACACCTATGATGGGTCTAATAGTTATCATGCATGAATAACTACTAACGGTAGTTATTCACAGAAAGATATATAAAGGCAACATTTTGAGATAAAAAACCAACTCTGTGTACTTTTTTTTTTACGCTGGTTCTTTCTATCTTCTTGGAGGTTTTACAAAAAACTAAGGAAGAAAATCTCTGCGTTCTTTAACTGGTGGAATATAACGATTATTCAAGTATGTGTTTTTCGTTTTCTATACATATACAATCAATCCTGTATGTAATATAATCTTTGTCGCTATGTTTTTGATCTATTAATTTCTAACAAGAAACATCACAAATTTTCAAACCTTTAGATTTTCTCATTGAGCTCAAATGTCTTTACTTATTGTTGGACTTAGCATAATTTAGTTGCGTCGATCATCTTTGATCTTTCATTCAAATCTTGTCCAGGGTTGAAAATTTTCACCAATATGCATTCATACATGACAAACTGTCAAATTTTCAACGACATTGTCATTTGTCTCGTATACTTGTAGGGCATTATCTTATTCACTCATCAACGGTCATCTTCATATTAAATTACACGCTAATTATTGATTAAAACACTTATATAATTCTATGCAAATACTTGTTGGAAAAATATCAGTCATTACTTCACATGATGTGATGAGATGTAAGATTAATTTATACTGCACCATTAATTATTTAATTAATTTTTATAAAAGTTTTATCAGTCTGTATTTTAACCATATATTCTCCGTGGTATTACGTTCTCTATTTTAATACTATTAAATTACATCATATTCAATTACATCCAACTTACCGACTTACTATGCATGCTACTTCATTAGTATCCATATATATATATATATATATATATAAAAGTAAAAGTTACTAATGTCTTTCTTTAATGTAATTCACAATAGTAAGAATAGTTTATCTTTCACATAAATCAGAAATACATTTATTTGAACATATTGCGACAAAAATCTCAGAAAGAAGAGTATAAATAAGGCCACAGTTTTTAATATTGTTAAATTATTGTTTTTCTTTGGGTTAACGTCAGAGTGAACATGTCCCTCCCATTTTGTAACTGTCTGAACATCCCATGTCTATTCCTCATACTTCGCCAACTCTTCCTCTCTGCCGTTTCTTTCCTCCGTAGACCAAAAAAACCATTTACTGCCTCCAAATCCTGTGGTCTACGTCTTTCAAGTCCAGTCTTTTTGCATCCTCATTTGGTCAATCAACCACCTGGGCATCTTCAAACTTGATGAACAAAGTTTTTGTTATGAACAATCACATTAATTTCTAACCGCTTTTTGGACAACGATATGAACAGAGAGAATGTTAATGCGTATCGTTGTTTTCTCTCTGCATCGTTCTTTCTTGCTTTCTTTGGGTTGGTGTTATTGCCACAATATGTCTCTTGCCAAGATGCTCAAGACTACGTTAACAATCCTGCTGCTGAACAGTTGGTATCGCATATGGTCGATGTTGGTCTGTCAAATATTATCTCCGTCTTCAAGGACGATATTAGCAAATACTTAGGTTTCTGCATAACGGACCTGTGTGTATACGAATAATCACTACCCTTTTGATGTTTTGATTGGTTTCTCAAAATGGGGTTACATGCTTTTTCTCTGGACTACAGGGATGCAGATTGGCAAAGAGCATTCAATTTCTCCAGGGACCCACAATTCATAACTCATTGCGCGAGGAAAACCAAAGGTACAGAATGATTTAAAATTATGCTTTTGGCTAGTTATGCACATTTTGAGAGTGGAGGTTCCCATCATCCACAGAAGAATGGATTTTCAATTTACATTGGAGCAGAAAACTTGGTTCAGTAAAAGTTTTGAAAGTTTTATTTACAATACAAGCTTTTGACGACCAAATGAGTTTCTGATCACATTATATTTGACGTTTCTTTTGATAATTTGTTGGTCAGGAGATATGCCTCAGCGTTTATGCACAGCTGCAGAAATAAAATTCTACCTAAGTAGCTTCTCTTTGAATGCTAAAAACAGAGCCAACAACTTGCAGCTTAACAAGAACTGCAATTTGAGCTCATGGGTCTCTGGATGTGAGCCTGGATGGGCTTGCACTGTTGGTAAAGGAGTGAAAACTGAACTGAAAAGTACGAAAGAAATACCCGTTAGAACTACTGAATGTGCACCTTGTTGCGAAGGTTTCTTTTGTCCTCACGGCCTAACTTGCATGCTGCGTGAGTACCTGGAACCTCTTTTGATCTTTACATCAATATTATCAGGAACCTCTTCTCTCAGTGACTCCCCCATCTCAATTGTCCTAGTTCTCTTTAGCATAGATCACCTAGGACTATATAGATTGTGTTTCTGATATTCGCTTCTGCAAAACTTGAAGAACTCAGGAACATGATGCTGTTCTTATTCCGTGACACAGTAGTACATTGAGTTCATTGCCTAGCTTTCAAGAGAGAAGGGTTATATTCTATTTTACCTGTTAACATTTGCTATCTTGCCACTACAGCATGTCCATTGGGTGCTTACTGCCCGCTTTCAAAGTTGAATGAAATGACTGGTGTATGTGACCCGTAAGTCCATTCCTGTTTTGCACATCATGACTTGAATTGATGTTGTTCGAGATACATAATTATTTATTGGCAGAAATATGTTGCAGATACCAATACCAATTGCCTTCTGGGAGGCCAAACCATACCTGTGGTGGAGCAGATACTTGGGCTGATGTAGCGAGTACTAGTGAGTTATTCTGTTCAGCAGGATCATACTGTCCGTCTACTACCCAAAAAATTCCTTGCAGTAGGGGGTATTGATAATTATCTCAGAACTTCCATCATTTGCATATGAACTTACAAAAAACAGCTTTTTCTTTGTTGTTGCATGCCATTCAGATTCTCTCTTTCTGCCAACATCTTGATCATCCGTTTGTTTCCTTTCTCAAGTTTGTCACGGCGATATGTTCTCAGTCTCCTTATCACTTACGCATCTACCCTTTTTCCGTTTCAGACATTACTGTAGGACTGGTTCTACATCACAAAAAGGTTAGTAAAAGTCCTAATTTCATGCCTTTACATTTTGTTTCAAAACATGAGAGAAACGATAAAGAACATTGACACCATAGGGATGAAGGAAATTAAAAAGAATATCAAATTTTCATGTAATTGGTCTGAAACAAAATAATAAAGCTAATCCCCGCTAGTTCAGCAGTTTATAATCCTTAATCGTTATAGTGCAGGATGCTTTAAAATGGCAACTTGTACACCTCAATCAAGTAATCAGAATATCACAGCATATGGCGTCTTGGTTTTTGTAAGTGATAAATTCAATGTAGTTACAGATGATAGCTTGCTTGAAATGTTTATAGATTGCAGAAACTTTCTATCAGATTCATTTAGTTGTTTGATTTCTTTGGAAAATGAAGTTGATATTTAATAATTAGATGCATTTACTGCATACCTGACACAAGTGCTTTACATCTAAACTCTTCATGTAGGCTGGGATAAGTTTCCTGCTCATCATAATTTACAACTGTTCTGATCAAGTTATTGCAACTCGAGAACAAAAACAAGCACAAACCAGGGAGAAAGCAGTTCAAGAAGTAAGAGAAACGGTACAAGCACGTGAAAAATGGAAATCTGCAAAAGACATTGCCAAGAAGCATGCAATAGATATTCACTCTCAATTATCACGTACTTTCTCTCGTGCGAGATCTAAAAGGGAACAACAGAAAGGATTGGTTAAACTTGCAGATGATGGTTCCTTAGCATCATTGTCTGGGTCAAGCTCAGCAGCAACGGGAACGATAAACGACAAAAGTAACCTCACAAGGATGCTGCACGAAATTGAGGCTAATCCTGAGGGTTCTGAAGGCTTCAATTTGGAGATTGGAGATAAAAATATAAAAAAGAATGCACTAAAGGGTAACAAGTTGCATACTCAGAGCCAAATGTTTAGGTATGCATATGGGCAAATTGAGAGGGAAAAGGCCTTTCAGGAGCAGAACAAGAACTTGACCTTCTCAGGGGTGATTTCCCTGGCTAATGATATTGAAATCAGGAAGAGGCCTCCAATTGAGGTGGCTTTTAAGGATCTAACCCTCACTTTGAAAGGTAAAAACAAACATCTTCTAAAATGTGTTACTGGGAAATTATCACCTGGCCGAGTGTCTGCAGTCATGGGTCCTTCTGGTGCTGGGAAAACCACATTTCTTTCTGCTTTGTCTGGAAAAGGAAGTGGATGCACCGTTACTGGCATGGTTCTTGTAAATGGGAAGCCAGATCCAATCCATTCATACAAGAAAATTATTGGTTTTGTGCCTCAAGATGATATTGTGCATGGGAACTTGACTGTGGAGGAGAATCTCTGGTTTAGCGCTAGATGCAGGTAAGCGGTTCTAAATCCTAACTTCCAAATGACTTTTTAAGTATCTACATCTGTTTAAGAACTTAAGAAGAAATTGGTTTTGCATGGTTTTCTTGAGAATTTGAAGCCGTTTCAATAGCTGCCAACAGCTTGTAACTTCAATTGACCTATCTTGACAATCTCATCTGCCTGGCGCTTGGTACACACAAATAGTAGTTGCTTGTGCATCTTTCATTTTCTTTTGATTAACATAGTTTTCTTTGGAGTTAACTGCAGACTGTCTGCTGATCTTCCAAAGCAAGAAAAGATTCTGGTTGTTGAAAGAGTGATCGAGTCACTGGGGCTCCAGGCGGTGCGTTATTCTCTTGTTGGGACAGTGGAGAAGCGGGGAATATCTGGGGGTCAAAGAAAACGAGTAAATGTCGGTCTTGAAATGGTTATGGAACCTTCACTGCTGATATTAGATGAGCCCACATCAGGGCTTGACAGTTCGTCCTCTCAGTCACTGCTTAGAGCTCTTCGACGTGAAGCTCTCGAAGGAGTGAACATTTGCATGGTCGTTCACCAACCAAGGTTCTCATTTCAACTTCTGTCAACTTGCACTGATTTTCTTTTTTGGCCAATATATTCCACCATTCTTCCGCTTCTGCTTGACATTCTGAGTACTTCCCTGTTTTTCCCTTGGTTTCTTTTCATTCTCGGACTGCTCCAGCTATGCGTTGTTCAAGATGTTCGATGATTTAATACTTCTAGCCAAGGGTGGCTTGACAGTGTATCATGGACCGGTAAAGAAAGTTGAAGAATATTTTAAAGGGCTCGGGATTACAGTGCCCGAGCGTGCGAATCCTCCAGATCACTTCATTGACATTTTGGAGGGCATAGTGAAACCAACCTCTGGAATCGGCTACAAAGAACTTCCCATCAGGTGGATGCTTCACAATGGCTACCCAGTTCCTGCGGATATGTTGCAGGATGCTGAACAGCTGGGAGCGTCAAGTGATAATTCAGCTGACGGAGGAAGGCCAAGTGATGCTGGATCGCAAGAAGAATCTTTTGCAGGAGAGTTATGGCAGGATGTCAGGTCCAACGTGGAGACTAAAAAAGATAATTTTCAATACAAGTTCTTGAATGCTGGTGATTTATCTGGACGGAGAACTCCTGGTATCCTTATACAGTACAAATATTTCCTCGGAAGGTAAGCACAATATCATTACTTTCATGTTTATTCTTGCTCAGTCCTGCAAGTAAATAGTTTCATAAGGTATTTCCAACCATGCGAACTTCAAGTGTTTAAACTATCAGGACATTTACTCTCTGGAGGAGAATTTTGCTTGGGACTGTTCCTCTTGACCAAGATGCCTTCATTATTATCTGAAAAGAAAAATCCTTAACCTTCCGTTTCAGGATTGGTAAGCAGAGGCTGCGAGAAGCAAGGACACAGGCAGTAGATTATTTGATTTTGTTGCTAGCTGGAATCTGTTTAGGCACATTAGCTAAAGTGAGAGACGAAAATTTTGGGGTGTCCGGTTACACATACACCGTCATTGCAGTTTGTAAGTAAAATCTTCTACAATATTACAGATGCCATGGTTTCCTTTAGGAACTAGATTTATGTTTCTGAAAGTTTGGGATTTCCAGGTGACTTACCTGGGTTTCTATCGGGTGCGGGTAACTTTTGATTGCCCTTATAGTTTATAAGATAAACTGTTTGGCCCTTAAAGGATGTTAATGTAGCACAAGATGCTCATCTAGATTTGTTAATGAAGTAGCCTTCCACATAAGGTTTTCTTACCAGTATCGACATTTGATTGACAACAGCTCTCCTGTGCAAGATTGCTGCAATGAGATCGTTTGCCCTGGACAAACTGCATTACTGGAGAGAAAGTAGTTCCGGTATTAGCAGCATGGCTTACTTTCTTGCTAAAGACACAATTGATCATTTGAACACAATCGTCAAGCCACTTGTGTATCTGTCCATGTTCTACTTCTTCAACAATCCAAGATCAAGTGTCACGGACAATTATGTAGTTTTACTATGTCTGGTGTACTGTGTTACTGGGATAGCTTATGCATTGGCTATTTGCCTTGAACCAGGGCCTGCACAATTGGTAAGCATTTGGAGCTGCATTCACTTTATAATTAGTAGCTCAACAATGTCAATTATCAATGAATCTCATATAGAAACGGCGCTCATGCTTATTTGCATCAATTTCTTTCCATTTCACTTACAGCACATCTTCTGTGTTATCAGTGGTCTGTGCTTCTTCCTGTTGTCTTAACTCTGATAGCAATCCAGAAAGACGATGGCAAATTTATGGAACTCATTTCTGGATTATGCTACAGTAAATGGGCATTGGAAGCATTTGTCATATCAAATGCTAAAAGGTTAGCTTATTATACACCCTCTTCTTTATTGAACCATCTTATCCTGGTTCAGCCTTAATCTCTTGCAGATATTACGGCGTGTGGCTGATAACAAGGTGTGGCTCACTTCTCAGTGCTGGTTATGATCTCAATGATTGGTATTTTTGCTTACTCTTGCTCTTCATAACTGGTATACTTGGTCGCATCCTTGCCTTCACCTTAATGATCATTTACCAAAAGAAGTAGATTCAACATCTCCAACTTTTTTCTGCACAAAAACAGATTAATCATAGACGTTGAAGTTATTGACGGAAAAGTATGATTCTCGTTGAGCTGGGACAGCTCAAAATTCATTTTCCTGTGTAAACATATGAAAGAAAACTTGATGTTTTGTGTACAGTGATTATCTTCATTCAAATCTACCCAGATGAGATGATAAATAGATAGAAACTCATGGAACAAGGCACCAGGATTATCTTCTGTGTGTGTGTGTGTTTCGACAGATTGTGAATATACACGTGCATTATTGAATTAATGAGCAGGAAATGAAACATAAACATGTTAGTGATTCTGCTGCTATTCAGTTGAAGATTTATTCTCAGGAAGAAGGTTTACTGCCCGATATATTTGAATCAGTTCAACCAATTTAAGTGTAGCTGGATTTTGTGTGCACAACGCATTTTGCACTCTACTCTATGTACAAAAAATATCTGTATCTGACAATCATCTTAAGTGGAAGTGTCGCAGACAAACTGCAGCTGTACGTATTATAATTTCAAGAGTAAAGCCAGTTCAAGTAAAACCGCCGGCTCATAAGTTCGTTCACAATCTAAAATGTGAATTAAAAGTCACCGCCATCTCCACGGCCTTGGAGTACATGGTTATTTGCTATCGATAAGATTTTGTGTAATGCATGTTACATATAGAAGATAGTCCTGCATAATACCACTGGAACATTAGAACTTTATGACTGCCATAGGTTAAATGTTAATCATGCTCCTTTCAAGCATGAAGGGTACAGTAACTCAGAAATACAACAAAATATTCCCAGTCACAATCAAGATATGCATTTTGACTCCAAAAAATCAACTGAAAAGACAAATCCTGACCTAATGATAAGAACTACAAGTGTTAGACAAGAAAAACCCTGATCTAATAATATTGAAGGATGACCATTAAAAGCTCATTTTACAACAGATCGCTTTAATTTATTGCTCAACAGGAGAGCAAAATGAAGAAGACCAGTTTTAAGTTTCCCTGTATTGGATTGCCAATAATAAAGAAATTCCGTTCTGTCCCACATGATTTCTCCACTTGACTGGATTAATCGAGGCAATTTGAGACTAAGGCAATTCCACCTTCCTCCGATCTTGATCAAACTTGACTGATCTGTGTGTTCTAAAACACAAAAGAACGGTTTTCTGATGAGGCAGATTACTTTGATAATGTCAGGATCCCAAAAGTAGGTTTATCTCCAAAGTAACTCGCCCATAAATTTGAGAGCTGGAACACCTGTTATCTCTACATCAAACATAGGTGATTGAATTGTGCTCAAACTGCCAAGTTCTGGATCTTTCTGGATGATATCTAGTGCTCGATTCTGGTCCTGCAAAATCAACAAAGCTGATGCTGAATCTTTGATAACAAAAAACAAGGCTAATT
The DNA here is from genome assembly GCA_025504915.1 of Erythroxylum reticulatum. Classification (NCBI taxonomy): domain Eukaryota; kingdom Viridiplantae; phylum Streptophyta; class Magnoliopsida; order Malpighiales; family Erythroxylaceae; genus Erythroxylum; species Erythroxylum reticulatum. The sequence continues at coordinate 7,887,767 of JANSVA010000217.1, forward strand.
GTCTTGTTGAGAATGTTTTGACAACTGGATTGTCAAATTGATAACCTTTTGAAACTGGATAGAGAAGTTTTCATGAAAGCCACATACTTAAAGTAGTGATTATCAGGCCAGGAACATGAGAAACAGCTTTGCAGGTTTAGAAAATATCAGATGCACCTTCCTCTTCATTTCACAGAACTTGCAATTTGATGCAGATGGAGGTAGAATTTGATTTACAATAAGCCTCTGGACAGGAACGCCTTCCTTCCTCAAGGATGCAAGCAACCTCGATGATTCATGTGCTGCCATAACCTTGAGAGGTTCATAAAACAGACTCAAAGTGAGTTGTGAGAAGTTAATATTCTGCAATATAAAGTTGCACGGTGTGAACATAAAGCCCTAATAGGGGATTCCAGTAAGTCTATTCAATTTGTTCTGTAAAATAGCTTCAGCTACAAGTAAATCATTGAAGCTATGACAAGATAATTGACCAATCTAGAAGAATAAGTTTTGAATGCAACCATTCCAACAGCTTTAATTTTGAAATGCATCCAAGGTAATACTCTATTGCATGGATGTGTGGGTGATTTGATTAAAATGATTGTTTACATCCCAGATATTGGCAGAATGTTACCAAGAAGGAGGGTTTAGATAAACTAAAACATCACAAGAATAATATGAGCCATTGCCATAATATTTCTAGATCACTTCACTGCCCGGATGTCATATTTTGCTAAAGTTCAAAAACAAGTTTGAGCTGATTTCTCAGCGAAGTTCTCATCCATTCCATTCTACAATTAGAAAATATTAGTTCTTTTTGTTTTCTTCAAAAAGAACAGTTCTTAAGTTGTTTTCCAAGGGGTAAAAAGTGTACAGAGCATAAAACAATATCAGTTGATAGCAAAAGCCATGGTTTAAGGGCACAGACAGGAATTGGAGAAACATGCAGGATACAAAGATCAGAGTGCATTTTATTGTTTTATGAGTTGCTACCCAAGATAGAAAAAGAATATTGACTTCTGAGAGTATTACCGTTGGAATAGTCACTATTATAAACTCAGTCGTGTATGAGTCACGAAAAAGATCCCGCACTTTTGCCATCCTCTCTCTCAATTGCTCCAGTTTGTTAGACTAAAAAGTTCACAACTAAAATACTAAGATCTTGACAATGCTAACTACTTTACGAAAATCAACCTCCATACTTACATTATCCTGTTGTGGATCCTGTTTTCTGAGGAGTGACCTCATAGCAGAAGTTGCTGATGCCAATTTCTCCTTCAGCTGGTTGGGGATTGAATAGAGACCATATGAGAAAGACTGAACAGTCAACCATCGTAAAACAAAAAAGTAGTAGACATCTGCAACTAGCTATCCACCCATGGTAGCATTGCAAAGTGAAAAATAGACTGCTCTGTGGTAAGAAATGATGGAAAATATTGTGGAGTAAATAAATTTTGAACATACTCCCCATGGCTACACTCTTCTGGGAGTTAACTTTTAATGCTTAACAAAAAGAGTTTCACCACCATTATGAAGAAGCTATATTCAAAATCAGCAAATATACTTTTGGGTTTGGATTTACCTTCATTAGTTTACCTATTGATGCGTCCAAAAAGTCAGGGAGGGAAAGAAGTTGAAGAGTGTGACCCTATAAAGAAACTCATTAGTCATGGAGGGAAATTATCTGCTGAATTTGAATAAAGAAAAATCAAGAAGAAATTCACTAACTGTTGGTGCCGTATCAAACACTATCCGGGTGAAACTACTGTATGCTTGGGATTCAACAACTTGCATAACCTGTAAAGCCACTACATGATTAGAAAACATATCCAAAAATATCTCTACAAAGGAGTAGTACTGTTCCATGCCTGAGAAATTGCAATAGCCTCATCAAAACCAGGTGGAGGAGTGTCCAACAATGCTTCCAGTTTCAATTCCCCTATCTACGACAAATTGAAAATGAAAAGTAAATTATTTAGCAAAAAAAGAAAATGAAAAGTAAATTATCAAGACTATCATAGTAAATAAGGAGAAAAACAAAAGATCACAGACTCTGAAGAGAATAGGAAAAGATCCTAAGTATTGGCATAGGCAAGAAGACAACGTACTTAAACGTAATTTCTCTGCATCTCCAAACAGAAACTAAACTGAGTGTATGCAGGACCTAAAATCTACTTACATGATAATACCAACATGTAGAGTGAGAAACGAGAATTATTACCTCCAAATGCAGGGGAGATGATTAACTTTGATGAGATCATACCAAATAATTAGCATGTAACTAACCTGATCAGCAAGCGTTCCCAAGCCAAGGCCATACATGAAGTCTTTGACCCCAGTTCCCCCAGTCTTTTGACTGGCAGCTCGAAATTCTTCTTTAGCTTTCTCAGGGTTTACCTGTCACAACGCTAAATATTAAGCATGGATGAAATAGTGCTGAAACAAAAGATCATTTCTGTGCAACATGTTGTCCAAGCATATACCTCAAGAGCAAATAAAGGAGATTCCATCCCTTCAACAGGAACAAGTGTTCCTCCCGTCAAATCCTGGAAAGATTGAGAAATTAGTCACAATGGTTGAAACTCAGACATGTATACAAAAAGCAAAAAAAATGAATGACACCTGAGCAAATGAATCACTCAAAGAGTGGGCAGGATCTGTTGAGACTACTATGGTAGGATGACCATGGTTAGCAAATTTCACAGCAAGGGCCGCTGCGCAGCTTGTTTTTCCAACACCTCCTTTCCCACCTAACATGTAATACTTCCTATGGCTCCCAGAAACCATTTCATCAAAGCCCACAACAGCTTCAGCAGGAGTCGTTATTGATCTCGCTTCGCAAAGAAAAGAAAACAACTTTAAAGTGGAAACTTTGTTTCAAGTACACATTAAATGTAGGTGATGTTTCACAAGGACATGTCCTAAGAATTGCACCTCACTGTTTTCATACAAAAATGTGAAAGAGCTTGTAATATCAAGAGGAACTTCCTCCCACAGGACCTATTATAGGCAAGTAAGTACATGATTCCCGTTAAGACTCCTAGAATCAGCAAAGACATTGCCTTCAAATTTAGTAGGAACTATATTTTTTGAGAACTATAATGAGTAGAAATTCTCCTTTTCAACTTTTTAACATTGATAATTTTGATTGTTCATTACAAAAATACAAATATTTTCCAATCAGATACAGGAAGAAACAGAATGCTGATTCAAACTAATGCAATGATGGGGTTACCAAGGAAGAGAGGCCTTTAAAGGGGTTTCTATGGATTGGAGGCATACAAAAGACAACTTATCAACTAAACAGCAAATGTTATTGAAAATTTTCCTTCTCAACTTTTTAACATCGATCGATGTGATATTTCCGTAGTACGAATTTCCAAACAGAAGAAGTTCTGCAGATACAGAAAACAACAGAATACTGTGTCAAAGTGCAAAAAAGACTGTGTTACCATAGAAGGGATGATGTTTAAAGGGTTTTCCATGATTTGAAGGCATAAATAGTGGAATGATTTTTTGCGTTTTGGCAACTCGACGAAACAAAGCTGCAATGGCCATGCGACTAAGATTCCTTTAACTTGCAGAGGCAAAAACACAGTTCTTTTGTCAGTTCGTGAAAGGTAAGAAAACGAGTTTGTGAGAGGGTGAAGAACTAGGATCTACTGGGTGGAGAGGAAAGGAGAAGCTTTATCACTTATCAGTGCTTCCCAACGAGCTCCAGGGTTTTAGCTAGGGTTTTAGAAAATACAACTGAACATATGACGACCAAGAAAACGGACGTTCTAGAATTCAAAATTATTTTGCACTGATTTTTCAAAAATTCGCAGAAAATGTGAGAAAAAGAGATGATTTATTATAATAATATAAAATTATAAATAATATTTATAATAATAATTATTCAACACTAATATAGAATCTAACAAATCCAGTTGCTCAAAAATTGTCACTAATCCAGTGTATGGTTCCTGTTCTCGTTAGTGGAGACAGATGACATGACCAAAAAATCATGTGCCTCTCTCATGTTTGGTTGTTGTCCCAAAACTTTTGTCTTTTGTTCCCGGCTGATAGAAACAAAAACTTTTGTTCCTTCGAAAATCGAATGATAAAAACTTTTGTCCCTGTCCCCGAAAACGAAACAAAGACTTTATTCAAAATTACCCTAGTCCTCTCTCGGTTGTCATCTGGGTTCTCCACGCCTCCCTTTTCCCTCAACAAAATCACTCCTCTCTGTGGACAGTCAAGTCTCGCAGCTTCTCTCTCGCACGCTGCCCTTCTTCCCCAACACATTCGTCTCGGCTGTGCAAGTAAGTATTTTATTTTTATGCTAGAAAAATGTTGCTACTTTCTTGCTTGACTTTTCTCTGGTTGCGCAAATTTGTTGTACGTTGTCTTCTTCTCTTCTCATTTTCTTGTCTGGGGTCGGAAATGGAAGATGTTTGTGAGAAATGGAGATCTTTAGTCTGTTGGGTCTTGGTATATGTGGTATTATGTTAAGTTATACAAATTGCATATATTTTGGACTTAATTTTCGTTAAGGTGTGGAAATTATTATCCAAAATTGATAGAATTGCTTTATAATTGTTTACAGATGGTTTTCAACATCTTAGAGATAAAAAAGGATCCAAAAGATGCAAAAGAAGGAAGAAAATCCAAAAATTCTCAAATTGACAGAAATTCAGAGATTAAGCGTGGGCACGCCTAAGGATGGAATTCTGCAGTTAAAAATTCAGAAGTTGATTCCAAGTAAAACACAATCTTTGAAGATTTTATTGTCATGTTTCAAGGGAGTCATCTACGGAAATTAGAAGTGCACCTTATCTGGACAAAATCAAGGGAAGATAATGGAGAGATTAG
>JANSVA010000217.1:7900635-7912969 GCA_025504915.1 Erythroxylum reticulatum
CTAGTGATTCTATTCAATTGATTTGTAGTCGACTTGCAACCCATTAGTCGACTGGTTTTGAACCACATCTGATGATCCTTAATTTATTAGTCGACTTGTGATATGTTGGTCGACTTGTGTTGACTTCAACGGATTCATTTAATCAAATCTACCCATAATCTTCACGTTTAATGTCTCTATTATGTTGAACATTACTTCCTTCTTGATTTCACCATGATTTATAATGCTTTCTAGATTTATTTTAATCCAAAACACCTGAAATAATTTCTTAACAAATTCTATAAATTTTATAATTATCAAAATATAAGTGAGATTTAATTTGTCAACCACCATTGGTCCAACATATTTTTCATTTAAATTTTAAATTTATTTCATAAATTAAAATCAAATTAAAAACACTTTATCATTATAATAGTTGAAGTTCTCCCACAGAAAGACGCGCTCCTATCTGGCTTGGCTTTAAAAAATTAATGCACAGTGCGGTGAGATAGGACAGAGGAGAGAAACGCGTGTTTAAATTTTTTAACAAAGGCAGCGTCGTTTTGTTATTAGAGAGAATAAAACAGGATTGTATTAGACAAAAAATCCAGACTCTATATCTGCATGCACCGTATGGAACATATGTCCCACCAACATCAGAAGTGATCATCTAAGATGGAGTTACACCTACCTCATCTAATTCTTCTGTTAAACGAAACAAGTCTTAGGACAAAAGCCACTCTTTGTTTTTGTTGGAGTAATAATGTTAAAATCCAAATGCTAACACTTGACTTTATCTATTCTACGTTGTTACCTCATTAAATATATAAAACGACCTTTAAGAGAAGGTATAACCGCCACAATCTTTCAGAGCCCACAATTACAAGCTACGCTAAGGCAAAGCTGAAAGGCGGCCACTACTACACTTTTCTCTTGGCATCATGTCTCACTCCATAATTGAGACAGTTACTAGAAACTCATTTCAACGTACCAACCTCTCTCTCCTTCTCTGAAAGCTCCTCTCCATCTTCTCATAAAACCTCAATCTTGTGCCTTTTTCTGGTTTCCTTTGCATATTCCTACTATAACAACCAACACAACGGCTTCAGCGACCATCCACTTTATTTCCTTTTGTTCCAAGCTAAGTGGGTCTTCCCTTTAATGTCAATTACCAACAGTACTTAATCATCAAGTTCTTGGTATACCCTCTTGTCTTAAAGAACGGATATCGTGGGGTTTTAGTCAGGCTAAACCTACTCTGGGAAAGAAACCCTTGCCCTATGGCTTCTTCTGGTGAATTTTCTATGAACATGCCGTCAGATATTGTAAGTTGACGAACAATTGCCAAGATTTATTATATTTTCATTCATTGCTCTTTAGATTATATAGCTTCGTTTTACATATATTCCTCTCTACGTCCTTGGTTGTTTGTAAATGCAGAGAATAAAGGTCAGTGGGCATCAAAAGAGAGAAGAACTGGAACAAGAGGTAGGCACTTTCGGTACTTATATATTAGAAGATAAATAGCTATAGTTCAATTCAGCAAAGAGAACAAAAACAAAAGTGCTCTTGTTTTTGTACTATTACCAAACTTTAGAATTCAGAAGATAAGTAGCTATGAGAGCTCAATGGAGGTAATATAGGTATGGGTCCCTACTAATATATATGCAAAAGGAAGTTTATCCCATTCCCATTGGAACTTGAGGGCTACAGGAAACATCATTTGATGTCACAAAGGCATTTCTAGGCCATCACCGTCGTGGTACTTGCACTGGCAGTAACAACTAACGTAGAACTTGCATCTATCATTTTTTTTTTTTTGGGTACAATGAAAACAGCTTATTGTGAGTTTCACATGGTGGGTTGGAGGCGGACAAACTGTGTAAAATAGTTACTATTTGCAGCAGTAGTTGTGCTAATTATTCCAAATATAATCACAAAAAATCTTTATAAAAAAAGAAAATTACGAGAGTATAGTGCAAAATTTTAATCTAGATATTTGTCAATAGCCTAGGAAATTATGTCAAATGCAAGAATGATATTGGATTAATTTCCATTTCTTTCCTGCGTAGCTTACTAATCAGAAGAAATAGTTACTGATTATGGGAATCAACATTGCAGGTTTCCTTGCTTCAGAAAATGTTGCAGCAAGAAGAAAAAGTGCATAGTGTTTTGGAGCGCATGAATAACAAAGAAGATGGAAGTGTTACATCTATCCCGAATTTTCTTCCTCCTAAGGTACGAAATGACTATCTTTTTAGCTTCTTCCTCGTCTTTAATATAAGGAACTTGTGGTAGCCAACTCTAGTAATCACTTGAGAAAGTCCAGAAATTTGTGGTAGGAGTGGGATTAAATCGGACCTTATTGATCAGCTGAGACTTGTCGCTTATTGTAAGCTTCTGTGCTAAGGCAATAAAAAGAAGGATGAATTTTGCTATCTTTTTAATATTCCAAAATAAATAAATACATCTAAACATTTGATTTGAGCATCCAACTCATTATTATGGCTCATATTTTTCTTTATTTATGGATTTCTTATTTGCAATATGATTTTCCCGTGTAGTACTATAACCAAGGTAAGTTTAATTCTTCAATGACTTGTACATGTAGGCAAAGGAGCTCTTAAATGAGCTTGCCATGGTCGAGGGTGAGATAGCTCGACTAGAAGGCCAAATAAGCCAACTTAAACTTGGTTTGAAGAACGAACAAGAAGTCAACAAGGAAACAAAATCAAAGCGACGGCAACGTAGTGGGACTACCAGCAGCCTTCAAAGCCACTCTCCATATGTTGTTAATCCAAGCCCTTTAAGCAAAAGCATGCAAGACAAGATGTCCCTTGAGACTAATAAGGCTTTACATTTCATAAGTAAAGCGATTAAAGGCGAATACAATATTAATGACTTCACTCTCCATGAGAAAATGGGATCCTTGAGAAAGTTCTTTGATCAGAAGGAAAGCAACTACTACGAGGATGCTAAATTTCAAGACAGGGTTCCAAGAAAAAGTGGGCTAATAAAGTCGTCATCGCCTATGCGAGACCTTAGATTTCCCTCACCCAAGGTACGCCTCCATTTTGTTGTCACCATTAGATTGTGCTTCATTCTTCAAGCTCAGATAGTTAAAATTAATCATGTGAATAATCCTTAGCTTATTATACTTGCTGTATAATATGAATAATGGCATTGAGTGTGTGTTAAATTGGGATAAGGATTAAAACCATATTTTGTTACAGCCAAGAGAGAGGAATATGGAGCACTTATCTGAAAATTTACAGAAATCACTGTCGAGTTCAATTCTGTCAGAAGAAAATGTCCAGCAGTGGCCACCTAACAAACTGTCCGAGAACATTATGAAGTGTTTGAACTTCATATACATAAGATTATTAAGAACATCAAGAGCAATAGAACGGGAAAAGTCTGGTCCAATTTCGATGTCTTTGCACTCTTCTTTAATATCAAGAAGTTTCAGGGCTGAGACGCCCTTGAACTCGAAGTCGAGCATTGCATCACTGAAGATGTCAAGACAACAGGATCCTTACGGAGTCTTCAATGTGGAAGAGTCGATTCCGAGGGACATTGGTCCTTATAAGAACTTGGTTATATTCTCATCAAGTTCAATGGATCCAAAGTACATCTCAAGTTCCAGCTTTATTCCATTGCTAAGAAGGTTAAGGTATATTCGCTGTAACTCCTGCTGAACAGATTAATCATCTCTACTAAATTCAAGTGGAACCAGCATGCAGCACCAAGTTCAGTGACCAAGTTTCAAGTACTCCATGATGATTTATGCTTATGTTTTAAATTAATCGTGAATTAATAATGATCTATTCTTTTGACAATTTCCAGAAAATATAACAAAAACTGGATTCCAATATCAGAGCTATTATTATGACATGGTCGTGACACAAATTTGTTTACTTATCCCTGTGTATTTGTGATCTACCTGCAGGGTGTTAATGAGTAATCTCCAGACAGTCGACTTGAAATTTCTGACTTATCAAGAAAAATTGGCCTTCTGGATCAACATGTACAATGCTTGTCTAATGCATGTATAGTATGGAAACCAATTTTAAGCTTGCTATCAACATTTCTTCTGAGATTTACTTACCATATATATGATGCTGCTACAGATGCTCTGATCTACGAACAAGCTAGCACATATCAGGATAGCATGCTTAACATTCATTCTGGTCCTGATTTACTATGATTGTTGCCTATATGTTTTCAGGGATTTCTCCAGTATGGAGTGCCCTCGGCGCCAGAAAATTTGTTTACTTTGATGAACAAGGTATTTCTTGAAATCCTTTTTTCAATGGTTAACCTAGCTAGTTTAAAAGATTAATACAAAGACAACCTCTGTTTCTGACAAAAAAATTAAAACTGAATCTATCATTTCTTCAAGAAAACAAGGAGGACGACCAGAATTGAAGATGAATATTTATAATAAGTTTGTAATCCTAAGTGATTAGCGTAACTTTTTATGTTCTGAATCTAGGCAACTCTCAACATTGGTGGAAACACGCTCAACGCTTATGCAATCGAGCATTATATTTTGAGGAAGCCTGCATCTTCTAACAAGGTAAAATGACCGACTGAACCATGGTTTATTCCCAAGTTCTCCATATGAGGCCTATTCTTAGAAATTATAGCAACACTCATAGCAGTCAAGTAACTAAATAAGCATGGCCTGCCTTTCTCATATGGAGGTTCATCAAAACAATGAAAAGGACGATAAGGAGGCCATTGTTCGTGAACTTTATGGACTCGAGTCAGTGAATCCTAATGTCACGTTTGCTCTTTGCTGTGGAACACGTTCTTCTCCTGCAGTAAGTTGCAGAATCAAATTCCATCTTTACGTGGAAATCATTAATGGATTTAGTTTACTAAACCATCTTAATTTGCTGTTTTCAATTCCTTAATCAATCGATATACGCAGGTAAGAGTATACACAGGTGAGGGTGTTACGGCAGAGCTGGAGAAATCAAAGTTAGAGTATCTGCAAGCTTCCATGGTTGTAACCAGCACAAAAAGAATAGCATTCCCAGACCTTTTGCTACGAAACCTGCTTGATTTTGCCATGGATATGGACTCATTAGTGGAATGGGTTTGCCACCATTTACCTACATCTGGGTCGTTGAGAAAGTCCATTGTGGACTGCTTCAGAGGCCATAACAGTGGCAAAATACCCACCGTTACCGTTGACAAGATACCTTACGACTTGGAGTTCCAGTATCTGTTGGCGATACAGAATTGATCGAGTTAGTATTATAATATGCTTTAAAAAATAAGGTGCAATCTCGTACAGTAATACAAGTTAAAATATTCATGTCTTAGTGAACGTTCTACGATCAACCTCATTAATTAATCGCAGTCACAACGGTACACCTTAGTAAGATCTGCCCAAGAACTTGTTTCTCCATTGATTTGCATGCAGACACGACCTGTAAATTTGTTTTCTATAGTTCTAACTCTACTGATTAGCACATATATGTTTAGTTCTATCTTATTTTGCATTCATTTCTCTGATTGTTACATCCTTGACCAATTATATGCAGTCCATCTGCCGAATAAATTATATTCCAGCATGCCTGTCAACCTAAACAGGGCAATATCGAGACAAAGTAAGTAGTACGATTTCAGTAATATAGAATATGTTTCGGTGATATACATGAGTAAGGTGAATATTACCAAATGTCTTTAGTAGTATTCCCTAGTAAGTATTGTTGTTAGATTAATTAGTGAACTAATTCCTCGCTTATGATCATTTACACTTGATTCCTAATTGAATGCAGGATAAGGTGTAGAGATGTAGTCATCCACGAGTCACAAAGGCCCTTAACTTGTGAAATTATGAAGCCCAAATTTAGAATAGCGAATTCAAGAATTCCTGGAACTGCGTAATGACTTACAGAAGTTTCTGTCTTGCACTATTGATGATCTCAACCTCTTTAGCTTGATATTAATGTTTTCTCGTATATATAGACTATTCTGACTATTACTATTTCTTTCTTTCCTAAAGTTTCAAAGGAGTTGAAATGGAAGAAGATCATAAGAATTGAAATTAATCCTCATTCAAAACAGCGTTTTAAAAATTGCATGAATTTTGAGTACAATGACAAGATTTAAGATACGTTTTGATACTATGTTAATTACATACATGAAGAGAAACATCGTAGCTTTATCCAAAATTTTAGACATTGGACTGTTACATTCTTTTAAACGAATGCCCGTTAATCTCTGTTTCTACTTACTTGAAATTTAATAGCTTAATTTGGTTATACTTGACTTGAAATTTAATAACTTGACACAAGGCCGAAAGCAAAATCTACTAACTTTTAAAGTGGAAAGCACTTAAAAGAATAAGTCAACAGGACTATGCAACATACTCGATACACTACTATTTCATTCTCGTTTGTTTAGTTTTTATCAAATTAAAAAAAAAGTCAGTTGTAAAATCCCTTTAGCCGTTGATTTGACAGATGTCTATGGGCAAGACGCTTCATGTCTCTGACCAGTTTTAAAGAAGTAAACGCTTCAGATCACTTTTACTCCACTATTCTGGACCCTCTGTCCTCTTTGCATCCAAAATAGTGGGGTACAGGTGAATACGTAAACATATTGAACCATCAGTCATTTGCAAAAAAACTTCTAAACCAGACGATGTTGTAGAAAAAGTTGTAAATGATAACATAAACTTCACTTTTAGAGAGGTAATCCTCTGAGTAAGGTCTATATAAATTATTATAAAACGGCTTTTATATAATTAAACTAAAATTTATATCTAAAAGTGAATTTAGAGAACTATTTGAAGATTCAACTAGTTATAATAGTAATTATTAAAATTCAGTCTATTATTATATTAAAAAATTATAGCTCATGATTAATCTAAATCTTATTTTTATATTGATTGTGCCGAAATTTTAGTGATTGTTAATTCCAAAGATATACTTGAATTCTTTTTACAATAATGGAGAACGTGCTTCCTATAAAATAACGGTTGACAATCTCATCTTAAATTAATGATGGTGATTTGTTGCTTTATTAAAATAATAATGATAGTGGTGAGATTCAATTTAGCCAAACAAACACATCCCTTCCTTTTTTGTTTACAGATAATTTAAGTCAGCACATGAACTAAACATGGACTAAAGCCATATCAAAAATGTCTAACTGGACAAGGAAAAATTGAGTCAGGTTGGAATGGTCAATATAATATGCCCAGTGTCTTTGTTCAGATCATATCATCTTATAATGCCCAATTCCACCACTTGATGTTGCTTTATTAGTCCAACAACAGATTTATTAACTTATATTAAGGTTACCTATCAATGCTCAATTTGATTAGTCCAAACTGTTATTAATTTATACTAATTTCTCTAGTTGTCTTTTTACAATTTAACTTGTAATTAGAAATTGTATCACTCTACTGTATTTAGTATAAAAGTTTCATTTTTTAATCTCTTCACTATATTATAAATATCCTCTAAGTACCATTAACAATATACTAGTCAGCAAATTCATGTAAATGCAAGCTTTAAGAATGAGCAAAAGAGTCTAAGGTATATAACTATAATTTTTCATAAGATTTTTTAATTAGAAGAATCTGGATGTCATTTATAATATCTAAATATTCATTAAAAAATTTGTATAATAAATATTAAAATGTATAAAACTCTTCTTTTGGAGATCCATTTTGGAAAGACAGTGAAGTCTCTTAGGTTTTACTTTCCTCTTCTTGGCACGTAACCCCAATCGCTAAACTTCCATTTCCTCTTTCTGATTTTTCTTTCTTCTTCCTTATGCCTAACTCGGATCACCCTTACACTACAGAAAGGGGTTTGATTTTTCTATTCTTAAGGTTGTTAATTCATCTAGCAGTTTTTGTGCAAGAACTTGGAGGGAAACCAAAAGCTAGCTCAAGAGGAAGAAGTTTGCATACTATTATAAATTGTTGAATGCTCTTATAGTTGTCCGATGTAGGATTCCTGACATAACCTCCTTAGTCAAGAGCAGGACTGGGTATCTGATGGACATATTGAGCAAAGGGACATAACCTCGAGACAAACTAGCTCTAATATCATGTGTGAAGGCTTAGATCACCCCCAAAAGCTAGCTCAAGGGAGGAGGTTTGCACATTATTATAAATTGTTGAATGCTCTATAGTTATCAATGTGAGATTCCTGACACACCTCCATCATTCCAGAGTAAGATTGAACATTTGATGGACATATTGGGCAAAGGGACATAATCGGACATCGCCACAAACTATCGAGACAAACTGACTCTAATATTATGTTAGAAAGCCCAATTCATCCCAAAAGTTAGCTTAAAAGGAGAGGTTTGTATACTATTATAAATTGTTGAATGCTCTCATACTTGTTCAACGTGAGAATCTTGACAGGGATGCTAAAACATGGTTATCAAATGTTTAATTACTGTAGTTGTCTTTGACTATAATTTCGTGTACCATATTATGATATATAAATATTAATGTTAATTTTTGGCTATTTGGTGAGGTGCATTTTTATCCTTTGACAGGTTTGTTGATGCATTTAATCTTTTGATTTGTTTGCCTAAAGAGACCCATATATGGTGTGCTTCTTGGGATCTGATGGGGCCTCGTTTAGAGACATTATACTATTACTTTAAAGATGAGCGCCATGATTCTTCTCTCAATCTCCTTTAAAAGAGAATCTCTGGGGCAATGAGGCAGTGCATCCAATGCATATCATAACACCATCAGGCAAAGGAGACTCACAATATGGAATACGAGTTTGAGTTCCATTAGACCCCTTTTTGATGTTCTACGGACAATTGATGAGGAGAAGGTAACTGAACATTTAAGGGAGATGAATGCTAAACTTAAAAGAGAAGAGTATAATCCTTTGTGTGACAATGGTGAAGTTGTCACTATTATGTGTGACGTATACCTTAGTCTGGATATAAAATCTATTGGTATATATTGTTAGGTGATTCTTCTTGCAGTGGCAAAAATACGCATCTGTGTTGAGATTCCTGGGATGAGATTTTATTTCCTCAAATCAAGGTAACGAAGAAAGAATGGAACTAATTCTTTGTGTCTGATCGGTCAGCTCGCAATGGCTAATTTCGATGATCAACCAGTCCTCTAACTTCATACCCTGTCCTGCTTCTTTTATTTTAGCGTTAGGTGAGGCAGATTTTGACAGGGCTTAATTATTGTCACGTAAATCAAGTAATCCATCGTGATATTAAAGGTTGTCAAAAGAAGAAAATCCATTTGGTATTAGGTGGTTTCCACGTCATAAGGCCTAGGTAGTGATTTGAATTTCTCTGCGGGGTCCAATCTTCTTATAGACAATTAGGTTCTGGTCACTTATCTTTTTTATATAATGGCTGAAGAATGAAGTTGCCCTCGTCTGAAATGAACAAATCTATCTAGTCGTCTCAATTAGTTGTAATTTTTTTTAATCTCAATATTTATAATTTATAAATTAGTCTCTATATTTATTATTTTGCTTATAAGAATTGTTAAGGTTACAATTAAAATTTTGTATACGAAGAATATTTTTTTATTGGTATAATTTAATGATGTTTTACTTTTTATATACAATGTTTCAAATTATCAATTATTTTTGTGTAATAAATTAACAATAAAACTAATCTAAATATTATATACAATAATATGAATTAAAAATTTCATAAATAATTATAATTAACATGGTATATCATTTTGTTAAAATTAAGATTTGACTACATTTTATAAAACATAACTAAAAATATTTGGCTATGTTTTCAAAATTGTAGGTAAAAGTTTTGGCTACTTTTTCATAAACATAACTAAAAACCTTTGACTATATTTTTGACAACGTAACTAAAAGTTTTTGGCTATGTTTTTAAAAATGTAGCTAATAATTTTTAATGATGAAAATTAAGCAAAGCTAAAATGAATTGGTGATGATTTTTTGAAATGTTGTTAATAATTTTTAGCTACAAAAATAAAGCATAGGAAAAACTATTAGCGACAATTAGCAAAAAACTTTGCCTATAGTTTTCAGCTATGGGGCTTTTGCGATGTTTTTGGCAACGAACATAAATCTTCACTAATGACTTTTAGAAATAATTTTGAGACTTTTAGTGATGATTTTTTGGTATCCAAATGGTGTTAATTTTCCTCCTTGATTATTCCTTTGTGTTTAGATCCCTAACTTCTTTGGTTCTAGCTCTGCTCACCTTTTAGCCTTAGTTTTTGGCTCCTACTCTCTGTTGCTTACTAGGGACATCATTGGCATTTTTGTTTCCCACTTCCCTAAGTTAATTGTTGTTTACGGTAACTATTTTTTTTTAAAGTTTCCTTTAGTCAGGAACCATTTTCCTTCCTTGGGTGTGTCAGTGCCGGAATCAGTTGTTGAGTAGTGAGTTAAGTTGCAATTCCCACCTTTATCCTCTGAAAGTAATCTATTAGGCCCTCAAATTCTCTGTCCCCTTCCCCTGTCCCTACCCTGTCCCATTGAATCTTAGCCATCCATTTATGTGGGACAGGGGAAGGGGGACAGAGGATCACGTCCCATTTATTAGCCTTATATTTTAGCCTTTTCGAGAAACCACCATCCAACATAGATTCCTCTACAATCAACCACTCCCTTCCTTGTCAAAACCCTAGTGTCTTTACTTCCTTTGCTAAAACATAGAGTACGTTGGTTAAAACCAACCAAAATAAGGATAACTATAATTTTACTCATTATCTTGATGCTGCTTCACCAAATGGAGAAATATTCTGTAGCACCCTACTCTTGCAAGACCCAGACCCGATATTAATGGGTGATGTCTGAGCTTGTGCCCCACGAAGGTGGCGTGCTAGAGCACTCAATCATTCAAAAATCGGTATAAAATTTTCTTTTGTTTTTGAAACCATAAACATGATATGCGAAAATCCATAACCAAATTAGGCCCCACTTTATTTCATAACCATTTTCAATCAACATAATACAGTCACCAATATTTTCAATAGCCATTTGAGTCCCTCCACAACACAAAACATTTTAGTTGCTTTGGAATACAAATTTATACAAAAAGTTGCGGAATAAACAATTCAATACAAATTAAAGAAATGCAATGCAGACGTGAACTGATCTCGATCTCTATCCTTCACTTGTATGTTGTAGGTATACTTTGGTTGGCCTAACGGGGTATTCTTCTAATCCTAAAAAATAATTGCAAATTTTGGATGAGTTTTGCAAACTCAATAAGTGACCATCATCGATGGCTCACTCAGTCACATAACACATAAATCACATTATTGCACATTTCATATTGAATACACTTAATCATTCATATTATGCATATGCAATGCATATGAGACTCACTTTCTATTTGTTACTTTGTTGTGGCAGAGTGCCTAAACTGTCCCATATAGGGATCATTGATAAATTTCCCTTATCTGCTTGGGGGATACATGGCTCATTAAATGTGGAGCTTGAGGCTCTGAATCACTTTTGAGCTCGAGACTCATTTTCACTTTTTGAGCTTTAAGCTCTTTTTTCACTTTCGATGGCTACTTTGGTTACAACTGCCATTATAATTTCATGCATTCATGAGATGGAATGCATCACTCACATTTGTATAATCCCATTTATAACATCATCCAGTAGTCAATTAATACAAAATTCAAACAAAGCAAACAATGAAGTGAGACCATCTTGGTCTACTCATAGTATGCTCCAAAATAGCATTTGCTTCCAAATTTTGAAAACGCCTGAACACGGATACTTGACCTGCACAACCCATTTATGCAAGACGCACATTGCACACTCATCAATAATTGCATACTTATAGGCATTTTTTTATGCACAAATGTATAAATGGACTATGTACAATGCATGCTCAATGACAATCTCGGGTACTTTAACGAACTTCATATCTTATGCACATTCCCATTTCATAACTTAATCACTCATCAGTTCTTTAAATCACAACCAATAAAAAAACTATCATTTTTTTTATGATCATCCAAAAAACCAGAACACTCACGCGTTTTATCACCTTTTCTGCACTTCTTTAATTTCAATTCTTCTACATATCTATCTTTTGTGTTTCCGTCATTTATTCCTCTAACTATCACTTTAATCGCTCTTTCACATCACTACACATTTTCGTTGATCTTTTAACTCCAAAACTGCTTTAACACTATCCCATAACATTTCAGTCATCAATCCAAAGAAAATCCCCATGTATAGCAAACTAAATCTCCTCACTCATTTTTCAACAAATTTGAATATCACTGTTCTTAACCATTTTGCAGTGAACTAACGATGCATGCTTCATTTCATGCAAAACTACATAATCATAATAAGCTTACTTGTTTGAAGCTCCAAAA
>JANSVA010000217.1:7913069-7936477 GCA_025504915.1 Erythroxylum reticulatum
TTATTTTAATTATTATAAATTTTGTATTTATTATTGTTACTATGATTATTATTATTAATAATTTTTATTACTTATTGTTATTATAAATTTTTTATTTATTATTATTCAAATTTATTAGTATGATACATTTTGTACTTATTTATTATTAATAATAATTTTGTTATTATTATTATTATTATTCGATATTAATTTTAAATTGTTATTATTATTATTTGTTAACTTTTTTACTAATACAAATCATTCGTAATAAAATTATCAATGAATTACATATTTCTAATTATATTAAGGAGCAAGGGTATTTTCGTCATTGGCATAATTTTTATGGTCTGTCCACTGCAACCAAACACACTTCTATCCTCGAGATGGAGATAGTTTTTTCTGTTTTGTCCATCACAACTAAACAACTCACTGTCTCCAATTTTTGTTCCATTCTGTCTCCAAATTTTTGTTCCGTTCCGTCTCCGCATACAGGAGACAGCAACCATAGACAGCATTAGAGACTTAGTTAAATCTCTATTCCTTCAGATCATTTGAAGGTCTATGTTTCTAGTTTATTTAGAAATAAGAATCATCTCATTTAGAGGTCGGATGACGCAGTTATGGCAAAAGGAAATCAAATAAGGTTTTATCCTCAATCATACTGAACATGTTTCGAGGCAAATGGCATGACTTTCTCAAAAGAAATCGGATTTTAGTGTTATTTATATGGTTTGAAAGAGAACTTCAAGATCTACAACCTTTATGAAGAACTTGAAGACTAATTCGGTCATTTATAGGGTCAAAAGTGGAATAAGACGATAGGATTAGATGAACCCAGATGAAGGGTAAGACGAATTGAGATAATTGTCATAACTTTCCTTAGAAAACTCATATTTAGGTTTTCTTTAGATGGTTCGAAATAAATTTTCAATATCTACAACTTTTATGAAGACATTGAGAACCAATTCGGTCATATATAGGGTCAAAGGTGGGATAAGACAATAGGATCAGATGAACCCAGACCAAGGATAAGACGAATTGGGAAAATTGTCATAACTTTCCCTAGAGAACTCAGATTGAGGTTTTCTTTTGATGGTTCAAAAGATAATTTCAAGATCTACAACTTTTATGAAGACCTTAAGGATCAATTCGGTAATCTATAAGGTTAAAGGTGGGATAAAACGATAGGATCAGATGAACCTGGACCAAGGTAAAATGAATTGGGAAATTGTTGTAACTTCCCCTAGAGAACGCATATTGAGGTATTCGTTCAATGATTTGAAAGAGGATTTCAAAATCTACAACTTTCATGAAGACTTAAAGAAAAAAAATTTCATCTAGAGGGCCAAATTTGGACTAGAAGATATTTTGGTCAACATAAGACGAAGCAAAAGGTCAACCTAAGAAGAAGCAGATGGTCAACTTAAGAAGAATCAGAAAGTCAACCTAAGACGAAGTAGAGTCAACTTAAGACAAATCAGAAAGTCAACTTAAGACAAATCAGAAAGTCAAACTAAAACGAATCAGAGTCAACTTAAGACGAATCAGAAAGTCAACTTAAAACGAATCAAAAAGTCAAACTAAGACGAATTAGAGTCAAACTAAGATGAATCAGAAAGTCAAACTAAGACGAATCAGAGTCAACTTAAGACGAATCAGAACGTCAACCTAAGATGAATCAAAAAGTCAAACTAAGACAAATCAGAGTCAACTTAAGACGAATCAGAGAGTCAACCTAAGATGAATCAGAAAGTCAAACTAAGATAAAACAAAGTTAACTTAAGACGAATCAAAGAGTCAACCAAAGATGAATCAGAGTTAACTTAAGATGAAGCATAATACACTCCTGAGCATCTCCACTTATAAGGATAATAACTTTCGACTCCGATGTCTAAAACTTTCATACTATATACCGTTGGAAAGCTAGAAAGATAATCTACAACTTTTAGAAGACAAGTTTACCTAATTCAACCTAGATTAAACCATCTTTTCTCCCAAATTCAGAGCACGAATTTTATCCCTATGGAAGACTTGAAAATGAAACTCATCAATTTGGAAATATCAACTGTAAATCACCATCATACATCATTTTCATCAAAATTTAGGGGTTTTACAAGGATTTAATGGGCATTTCAAGCCACAATATAGCAATATTTAAAAATCCCAAAATACAGAAGAATACATGAGAAATAATTTGCTCAAAATGCAACTAAAGCCTTGGTTTATAAAACTAGCTTAAAATACAAAAGTATGCAAAGTCAGAGTGATGCCTTAACCTTGGTTACTCGTTCTCATGTTCTTCAAAACTCACATTGAATAAAGATACATATATTTTTCCAAAACTCAATTTATCAACACTTCATTAGCAACTTAATTCATACATCATCAAACTTACCAATACATTGGAACATATAAGCACATCGAAATGGTTTGGGTGGATCCAAAACAGAATGTACTACACAATTCCCATAAGGGCCTTGTGTAGTTGTGAACTTAGGGGAGGCCATGAAGGAGCTCCATGCCACTAACGGGCAGGCGGGAGAAGCCTTTGGTCAAAGTGCACTTGACATACATAGGGGACCACCATAACTCACATAATCATGCATTTCATATCTTGAAAACTTATTGCCCAAAATGGCACGTTTTCGAAACATGATTTCATAAACTTGATATCCTTTCAAAATCATTTCTATTTTTGTTTCATAGTTCATCGACAAAATTCATACACACACATGTAGCACTTTCTCAAAGCATTTAAAGAACAATAAATGCACATTTTAAAAGTAGTTGAAAACATTAATTTCCTTTTCTTGAAAGAAACATTGATGGCTTATTATTCAATTATAAAAATGTAACCCACCTTGAATTCTTTGACTATAACTTATTCAAATGTGCCTCTCTTCTTGCTCCTCTTATCTTTCTTGATTCTCTTTCATAGGCAAAAAAATCACAAGTTCAAAAGGGTTGCAAAATTGAAGACCCACACAGTACATTTACTAAAATTGATCCTAGAGTATCTAAACCCATGCTTTTCCTAAGCTTCATGAACCAAAACCCTTCCAAAAATCCAAAACATTAAAAATGCTTTTACCTTAAATATTCACCAAATGAAGTGATACTTAGTTCAAAAGAAAGTTCTTATCTTCCTCTACCTTTTTCTCTTCTTGCACAACCTCAAAATCTCTCTAGAAGGTTTAGAAAAGATGAAACCCTATCTCAACTCTCTTCTTTCCTCTCAACCACCGAAATCTCTCTTCTCTTTCTCTGTAATTTGTTATTTGACTTCCTTCTCTCCCATTTTCGTTTTTTCCCCTCTTAAGGAAGAAAACAACACTTCTTTCTTCCCCTTTTTACCCTTAATGATTGGTAAAAGTTCACCTTGCCCTTCCTTTAATTCCTTAGAGTTTTTAAACTTAAGTAAGCTACCCAAAACACCCTTCTATGCCTCCTTACTACTTTTAATTTAAATAACCCATCCAATAAATCTACTATCATAGCCCTAAAGAAAATCTAACTCCTAAAAAAAATCTGGGGGCCAACAAGAAACTTAATACATGCCGGAAATATGTTGATTCAACTTGGAAGTTTTCCATGCTTGCTCTTAGTGGATGAAAACCATGGGATATAGATTGATTTATGGATGAATTAGGTCCTGATTTGAAGTATAATTATGGTGGATTTACACTAAAGAAAGATGTTAATTAAGTGTGCTTGAATTGAGAAATAACTATGACTATATACATAATAATGTAATAGTTTCTAGTTTGATTTTTCATGTATGAAAGACAATGAGTTGTGAGCTATCAATTGAATAATTTTGAGCTAGAATAGGAAAGGTTATTGATGAGGAATTGGAGTATGATTCAGGCCAAATAGATTTATAATTAATGAACAATAACGAGGCTATTTTAACTTTGGTATAAAGTGTAAAAAAGATTTGGAAATGTGAAAGAAGAATTGCTAGAACATGTTAGTTGTAGTGTTTTCACTAAACATGCATCTATATTTTAGTCATATCTTGATATGTAGACATCCAAATGGGATTATTTTAATTTTAAATTAAACTATAGACATATGGCTATATTTTTCATAAAGGAATTGAATTTTAATTCTATCTCTAAGAGTTTCAAATTTGGCTTGAAGTTGAGTATTGTGTACTGCCAAATTGTAAGTACAGTATGAAGTATTTTGTGTATAAATTTCATAATACTGAATTAAATGGTGTGAACTTAGTACAGTTAGAAACTTAATACATATGCAAACATTTGTTTAGAAGAATGTATTGCCTAAATACTTCATTTTCCTTATCAAAATGGCCATGCAAAATTGATCTGAAAATATATTTTGAGAAAAGCTAGAATGATGCTTGAATAAAGGGATCGTCCGGTAGTGCATGATTGTGCAAAAGCACGGTCGTGATAGAAAGGGAATATCAGGGAGTTGCATGATCATACACAAGCACGATCATGACAGAGAGGAAACATCAGGAAGTGCATGATCGTGATAGTGAAGGAGCACAGTTGTTTGACAGTTTTCAACATTCTTCACTCTTTTGACCATAACTCCTTCTCTGGATCTTTGATTGACTTGAATTCAAACCACAAGCTCCTAACACATTATCCTTCCTCTTTACTAGAATTAATTATCATTTGAATTCACTAGGAAAGGATTGATAAATGATTGTTTGATGATGTTATACTAATTAAGTGTATTGAGTTATGATCCTTAATGCATGATTGAGTGATGAACTTAGAATAAATTTATGTTATTGAGGTGTAAACCTAAGTTCAAATTATACATATCTGAGTTTTGAAGTATGAATGATCATGAGATGTGAATAAAGGAAACATACCCAGAATAGTCATTAGGCATGTATTGAATATGACATATGTATATATGTGCACAAATGAATAAGTATTTGATTGATCAACTTTGTATTGTGAATTATATGTGAATTGTATGATTTTATACACTCAAGTCGAATGCCATTCATACATTGCCAAACTATCCAGGAAATAGCATAAATTGGAGCATACTTTGAGTCAACCTATATGATCTTCCTAGGATTGATTTACTCTGTTTAACTTCTAATTATGGAACTGTTTGTGATTTGTATAAGAATTTTGGACTTTAATATTCTGAGGCATTTAATATTCAGGAATGTATTATAAGTGTTCTATTTGTATCTGAAATTTGAATGATATCTACTTGCAACTAAACTCTGAATGATTTTAGAATACTGAACGAAAGTTGAACACCAGACTGGGGTCTGATGAATATAAGATTCTGTCTATGCATCATAAGTGAATTTTATTTATGGCATATTCTTTTATTTGATTCATTTCATAAAATGCATGTTCAGATAAAGGTATTATGATCAGAGTAACCAGTCTGAAAGAGCTTTAAGCTCAGAATTCTACACGTAGAGCTTTGCTTCGTGATTTCTGTATCTAACTGAGCCCAATGGGTGAGTATCTCTATCTGTATCTAAAAGGTTCTCAGTCACAACAAATAATAATGAATATAGAGTCTCATATGTATCTACATTTGTATATTTATGATTATGAAATATATGATTATGAAATCTTTTCTGAAATTGTGATGATAAAGTCATATGTCATGATAATGTGATTGATTGGATTATACACGTTCTAAAAGAATGTGTATGAAATGTGTATCATTCATTATGTATTATTGAGATAGAAAATGTTTGTGAAAACGGTTGGTTGTGTGATATTTGTGTATTTGACCTAAATGAGATCATTAATGATGGTTCACTCATTGAGTTTGCAAAACTTATCAAAAATTACAACATGGCTTTTCAGGTATGAGACAGGAGACCTAGTTCTTAAGATTTTCTATAGGAACATTTTGGATTAAGATGCTCACAGGTTTGCCAACTGACATCAGAGGAGTTATAGATTGTATTTTATAGTTTCTTTAACATATAGAACTTTTGTATAAGGGATTGTAAACTTTCTCATGTTTGGTAATGTAAATACTTGTTTTAATGACTACAATGTAAACTTTTGTCAATGAATGAAATAAAGTGTTGAGGTTTTAAGTATTGCATATTCTTTATGATGCCATTTAAGAGATTATGTTTGCTCTAACATGCCATTGTCATAGGATATGTACTTGAATGCCCTCTGGATGTTCAGATATATACTCTATGGTAGTGGGATGTTACAATTTTGGTATCAGAGCATAGTTTAGCATCCATAGGGACATATAAGAGTATTGAGACATGATAATAGTGAGAGACTCAGTTAGTTATCACAACTATTTATTTTATGTCATCTGCCATAGGAGATCAAGTTGGAGAGTCAGCTGACATAAAGTCTGATGGAGTCAATAGAGAGTTTCGTGTACCTGAGTTTACACAAATACCTTCGAGGTGGAAAGTTTGAAACTAAGAGATTGAAAGAAGGTAGAGAGAAATGTAGAGGTAATGAAATAAAGGAGTAAGATGACAAAGAAGTAGAGTTCGTAGGAGGACTAACAAAGGGAAAAATTTTCAAGAAATCAAATATATCGAGAAATATAAATTTTGGAAGTATTTAGATTATAATAGTGATAACCTTGTATTGAGAGGAATAGCCAAGAAAGAAATCAAGAATATATTTTGATGAAAGTTTATTAGGATGACTAGTGTCTAAAAAGGAAAAATAGGCACAACTAAAGACATGAAGGTAAGATTTAGTTTAGTGCGAAAAAGTATTTCATATGGAGATTTGTATTGAAAAATAGGGTTAGGTAGAAGATTAATGAGATGTATCGCATTAGAGATTGTTTCAAGCTAGAAAGCTTTAAGAAAAGAAGCATAAAGTAAAAGTGTAAGGCAAGTTTTAGTAATATGATGTATTTTATGTTCAGTAAGGCCATTTTATTGAGGAGTGCAAGGGCAAGAAATGATAGGGAATCGCATTAGAGCTAAGATAGTATGCAAAGGTACCTTTGATGAGTCCAAAAGCTCTATCGCTTTGAAAGGTTTTTATAGTTATAGAGAAAAAGTTTTCTATGATGATTTTAAAGGTTTAAAACTAAAGGAGAACTGAGATTTTTAGGTTAATAGGAAAAACCATATAAAGCTACTAAAGTCATCCACAAAAATAATAAAATAACAAAAAATAGAAAGGAAAAAAAGGGAGACTAATAGACCTTTCCATCTATAAACTTTTTTTTTCCTCTTTGAGAATTTTAATCCTATAATCCTTATATTAAAATTGTGTTTATTTATCCTTTTTTCAATTCTTTAAGAGGTATCAGAGTTTTATGCCTCACAAAGCTTATTTTTTCTGACAATGGCAAATAACCTTAATGATGATGGTTAAAGATTACCCAATATTTAGAGAAAAATCAAAGAACACAAGATAACTAATTGTAATATTGAATAACAATTAGCTATAATTATGATACAATTGCAGACATTAATACAAGGTGATAATAATTGAAGATTTAAGGGAATAGCTAACAAGAAAGTTACCATTGCACATCCTCAAATTTTAAGAAAGTTACCATTGCGCAACCTCAAATTTTAACACCTTTTATGAGAGTTAATGATTTCAACAATGATGAGGGAACCATCCCTAGAGGAGATCACCATAGACCAGATAAGGAAGAATGTGAATACCCTAAAGAAGGAGGAGTTAGCTTTGTTGGAATTATTAGGAGATTAATAATTTCTAAAATATAGCATAAAGATCGAGGAATGACACCAATTATTTCGCACTCGAGGCACAGTACAAGGAAATCTTTGTGAGCTAAGTGGTTAAGAAGCTAAAGTTATTGGTGTAGTCTTACCTTCATCCCTAAAACATCGTTTGGATTGCAGCCATTAGTGATATCCTAATCACGAAAAGGTGTAAGGTATCATTTTCTGTTAGTAAATGCTTGGATGAACATTATTGTGATATTGTTGATATGGAAGTATGCTAAATTTTGTTGAGTAGACCATAACAATATGATATGGATGCATATCATTTGGGTAGGGAGAATATTTATCAAATGATGTAAAGTATAAATTAATATCTATAGTAAAAAAAATTGGTGAAACCTAGTGGGATAAAGAAGTTATTGTTATAATTGGTAAATAATAGGGGAAGTTTTGTGAGTGAGATGAAAGAAACAAGGAAGGCATGATTAGTGATAGCAAAAGGGGAAGAAGAGAGTGAAAAGGGAGAAGATGAGATTCCTTTAAAAGTATAACCAATTTTAGATCCCAATGAGCTACCTAATGGATTACCTCTCATAAGAGATATCCAACACCACATTGATTTAGTTATTGAGGCTAGTTTACCTAACATACCTCACTACCTTATAAGTCCAAAGGAGAATGAGATCTTGAATGAGAAAGTAGAGGAACTAATTAGGAAGGGGCATATTAGAGACAGTATGAGCCCATGTGTAATTTATGTTTTATTTACATCTAATAAAGATGGTAGTTGGAGGATGTTTCTGGATAGCCGAGTCATTAACAAGATTATTATTGAGCTTAAAATTGGTAATCATCAAATTTGAATTAGGCTTAGAGATAAGTGAAGAACTACATTTAAGACTAAAGATAAGTTGTATGAATGGTTAATGATGCATTTTAGGTTAATCGATTTTTCTATCACTTTTATAAGGTTGATGGATCAAGTGCTTAGACCTACTTTAAATAAGTTTGTAATTGTGTACTTTGATGATATGCTTATCTATTTTTATCTAGAACTCTTTTTAAGAGGAATTATATTTTTTTATTCTATCTAGAACTTTTCTTAAGTTAATTAGAAATTTTGACTTTGTTTAGAACTATTCCTAAGATAAGTGTTTCTTTACCTATTACTATCGTGTCACTTTGTAAATTCATATTTTTTGTATCGCATGCACTATGATACTTAACATTTTTTTCTCTAACAAAGCTATCAATTAAATATGAGAATCAAGGAGGAGGAACAAAAGAGACCACTATTGGTTGTAGCTATTGGCTGTAGATATTGACTGTAGCATGCTATCAAGAAATTAAACCACAAAACAAAGTATGATTATGAAAAATAAAGAATTAATAAGCTATCTAAGTAAGATTAGTGGGAAAGAGCATAAACAAACATACTATATACATAATTACAAGTAAAAATATCTATCAACATCACTTTATTTTCTGATAATGATGCAAGTGTATGTAGTAACTCTTGGATTTCTTCATTGTAACAAAAAATTTGTCACCACCTAAATAAAATGAGGTTAGTTCATAGAAAATGTGAATTTAAAGTGGAGATTAAATGTGTAGCACAAGTGAAATATGTTAAGATAGAGAGAACGTGAAAGAGATAAAGAATAAAAAAGAAAGCTTTTTTATTGAAACAATGTCGTCATAAAAGAGTTATTTAGAAACATGGTTAGTTAAGTTAAATTAGGATAAATATTAAATTAAGATTATTTAAATGTAATTAAAGTTAATTTTAAACTAAAATGGTAAAGACCTTTATTTGTAACATGGAAAGAATTAGTAAAATTTGTTATTTAGTTTCAATCCAATAATCCAGTAGGAGATAATCCTTAGTTGTAATTGGATAGTTACAATTTATCTTCCAAATTTAGACTTAGTCAAATTTGTTATTTTTTTTTTCAATCCAATAATCCAGTAGGAGGTGGTCTTTAGTTGTAACTGGATAGTTGCAATTTGTTTTCCAAATTCTTACCTTAGTTTATTAAGGTTAGCTTCCAGTTTAGGACTATTTAAGTAGTCTGGGTTGTTCTAAAGGGGCGTGCAAATAAGTATATATTTGAACCTTCTCCAGAACTCTTCTTTTCTCCTTTACCCAAACTTCTCTGCATTAATTGGTACTAGAGCCACTTTCACTAGACAACTTACTAGGCTCTTTATCCATATTTTAAACAGATAACCTATATC
Source organism: Erythroxylum reticulatum (assembly GCA_025504915.1). NCBI lineage: Eukaryota > Viridiplantae > Streptophyta > Magnoliopsida > Malpighiales > Erythroxylaceae > Erythroxylum > Erythroxylum reticulatum. Next base: position 7,922,944 of record JANSVA010000217.1, read on the forward strand.
TTTGTGATCCATACACTCCTTATTTTTCTACTATTACCATTCATATTACTCATCTTTCAAATAACCTACAAATTCTAAGTTACGACCATGGATAGTCGTAGAAAACACAATATGGAATTTCACAATAAGTTTATTAAAATTTTAGTCCAATACAAGTCTAGTTTTGATCAAATTAATGCTACTTTACAAACTATATTAATAGAGCTACAAGCTTTACAAGTTTCTCGTAGTACCCCCCATAATACCCTAATAGAGATTAACCCATTATTCCCAAGAGACTCCTCAAATTTGCCAGATTCTTCACATCCCAATAACCTTAATGCCTTTTACCAACATCACCTTAAGTTACAATTCTTGAATTTCAATGGGGAGGATTCAATTGGCTAAATCTATAAGGCAAATGGTGGTTAGTGATTATGTGTAGACTATTAGACTTTGAATAACATAACAGACAAAGGTAAATATCAAATTATAGTTATTGATGAACTTTACTATGCCAAATTTTTCTCCAAATTGGATTTAAGGGTAGACTTTCATCATATTTGGGTGCAAAACGAAGACATTCCAAAGACAGCTTTTCAAACTCACGATTGACGCTACAAATTTGTTATAATGCCATTTGGGCTTACTATCACTTATACAACCTTTAAAAGCCTCGTGAATGACCTCTTCTGCCCATATTTTTAAGATTTTATTTTGCTATTCTTTGATAATATTTTGGTGTATTTAGAGACATAGTATGAACATGTCTCACATTTTTTAATTATTCTCACTATATTAGTAGCTAACCAATTATTGGTTAAGGAAGAAAATTGTAGCTTTGGTATTCACAGGTTAATTATTTGGGCTATATTATTGATGAGCAAGAAGGGGTCATTGACCCAACAAAACTACAAGCAGTCTTTAAATGGCTAACACCAACAATGTTGAAGAGCATTCATGTGTTCCTCATATTAGTATATTACCACAAATTCATGCACCATTTTATAAGCATTGTAGCATCACTAGTGCAATTATTTTCTAAGGAAGGATTTAAGTGGAATGAATCACCCGAGTTAACTTTCAAGCAATTGAAAAAAACACTAATATGGCCAGGAGTACTGTGTCTTCCAGATTTCTCTCGATGCTTTGTGGTTGAGTTTGATGTAAGTGGGACTAACATTGGAGCAATTATTTCTCAAAAGGGAAGACTAGTAGCTTATTATTGTGAAGCTTTAAATGGTTCAACATCATTATTACATATGAGAAGGGATGTTGACCTTTGTCAAAGTTATTGAGATGTGACGCCCTTCTTTGTTGGGCAAACCATCTGTTGTTCATACAAACCAAAATAGTCTCAAGTATCTTCTCAGGCAGTGAATAACGTCTCCATTGTAAGCCCTGTGATTATCTAAGATCCTAGGATATGATTACAAAATTGAGTATAAGTAAGGATTTGAGAATCTACCTGCTAACTCCTTATCTTATATAGTTGAGTCTCAACCCTTATCCATTTCAACATCTCATACAAATTGGTGGATAATGTTAAAAGAAGAAATGAAACAAGATTTTTTTTATAAGAATCTTTCCCAAACACAATCATCTAACTAGCTGATACAACGAGATAGGGTATGGTTTAGAAGTGGCAAGGTTTATTTAAGTGCCACTTTAACTTTAATTTGTAGACTGTCACTCATCCCTAATGGGAGGAAATTTTGGGTTTACAAAATATTATCTCGCATCAAAGTTAGCTTCTTCTGGCATAACATGCACCAAAAGGTAAAAACGTTTTTTTTACAATAATGTAAAATATGCCAATGATATAAGGCTGATTGTATGAAACTAGATGGGCTACTTCAACCATTTCCAATTTCAACTTGGGTATGGACAAACGTATTAATAGACTTTATGAAAGGTATGTCATCATTAAATGGATATACAAACATCATGGTGGTGGTCGATCACTTGACAAAATATGCTAGCTTTGTAGCTTTAAAGACCTTTTATTATTATCATTATGGCCAAGGCATTTATAGCAAATTTGATTCGACTTCATAGAATCATAACCACCATTTTTGGTGATCGTGATAAGGTACTTATGAGTTCTTTTTAAGAAGCATTGTTTTAGTTACAAGGACTCTTTGTATGAGTTTAAGTTACCACTCTTAGTCAGACGGGAAAACTAAAGTAGTGAATCGCATATTAGAATAATATTTAAGATGCTTGCAGGTGACTAGCTGTAAAAGTGGTTTGAATGGATTCATTAGGTTTATTTTAACTATAATACATCAGTCCATTCTTCAATTAAGAAGCTATTCATGGTGTATAGGTTGTTTATGTGAGCAACAACCTGTAATCTCTTGATAACTCGTAATATAATGAAATGTCAAGTTAATCCAGGTTAGCGAGAAGTTTCTTTTGCATTAAAGGCTATGTTTACCTTAAGCTTTAAAATTATCGATAACGTTTTACTACATTTTGGGCTTTGATGAAGCTTGCTCCTTAGTATTTTAGTCTTTTCTAGATTTTTCAGAGGGTGGCTCTTATGGCTTATAAGTTAGCTTTAACCCTTGGCTCTCAAATTCATGACCTTTTTCAGTTAATCTTTTACAGAAGCATTTAGGACTAGACGTTTGTAATAACCCTTATATGGAGCCTACAACTACTCACATACATGGCAACCAAATTCCTATATATACATTCATGGCATACATTTCTATTCATTTATAGGGATTGTCATCACACATTTGTCTATTCAATATTATACATATACATATTACAAAATTTCATATCACTTAACATTATCATTTAGGAGTAATATTACATCTTTATAGTTATATGATAATCCAAAAGAAATATTACAAATAAATTAAATTCTTAGTTACAAACTATTGAGAAATTACAATTTCCTTCATTACGTATACAATCATCTTTATACGATTAGTGGTTTGCTTTGGTCCTTGCAACTGATCCCTGTGCCTCAATCTTATTACTTGGACCTACACAAATTAACACCCATATTAAGCTTGAAAGCCTAGTGGGGAAACATTGAGTTTGGATGACCACTCACAGTAATCATCCACTAAGTACAAACACATTCATGAATATCATAAACTCATATAAATAACAATGGCATAATTAATCAATTATATAATGCAAATATGCCTCAATATATTATTCATATACCGTAAATTCACATTGATAAGCCAAATATTGATATTCAATGCTCGTTAAGACAAATTATTCATACTATTATGCTATATCTTTTATTTATAAATATTTAATTTACTTTCTGTATTAGGCCTGCGCATTCTGGTGGGTATGGATAATGATACCTGTAGATATCCAAAGATATCAAACTATAGATTTCCGAAAGTATTGAACTATAGATACCCAAGGGTATTGAACTATAGTTACCTATAGGTAACAAATTATAGATACCCAAAGGCATCAAACTATAAGGACACTATAGTCTTGAAATGAAGACACCATTGATGTCAAACTATAGTAGCTGCACTGTAATCCTATAGGCGTGCCTATCTATACACCATCAAGACAATAAAGCAAGCATTGTAACATTTTCCTTTAATCATTTTTCAATTTTACAATTAATATATTGACAAATCATATGATATTAATTTGAAATCATAAAATCTACATTTAAGTTCGTACAAGCAAGTCAAAACTTACCACCATTAAAATAGTAAACAAATTACATGTATTTTTATGATTTACTTCATATATGTTTTGTTCAGTCATGTTTCTCTATATACATTCACATAATTCCAGTATATAAATTCACATACATCATTTAAATATGAAGCATGTTAAATTGTACTTAATTATATTCATAAAATTAATATGTAAACTTGTATAGTCATACTATACACATATCAGTAATAAATATGCATATAAATCATCTATATACATGTAAATTTCCTTTATCATGTATTATGTTCAATCTTAAATTTCAATGTTTAATCACCCAAGTTTCATAAACATCTAAAAAGGTTCAGATGTGATTCGATAAAAATTGGAAGCGAAAAACTCAAAATAGTGCAATTTGAATTAGGCACATGGTGGGGATTCAAAGGGCACGTGGTGGGGAAGAAACCCCTCCCCACCATGTGGTTCTAAAAATGGGCAAACAAATCAGTCCAGAAGCAAATCACACAATGGGAAGGATTTCCTACACATCATGTCCCCTACCTAGAATTCATAACTCCATTTGTTCCATAATTTCCACATAGAATACGTTTTAATTAGAATGTGAGGTCTTCTAGAAATTTGTTTTCTTTAATTTCCATAGCATCAAACACCAGAACATTTGAACATCTAAATAATGTGATATGCTTAAAACATTACAAGCTAATCTAAAATAGGTACAACTAGAATTAGTTTCGAGTCTCTTCTAGAGATTTTTGTGCTATGTATTAAGTTTCATCTCCAATTGGAATCACCCAATTCGGAGGTCTGTAGGCTGAGTGATGTCCAAAACAATGGAACTGGCTCAAGTGAACCTAAGACAAAATTCTACTAAACTTTACTCTCTTATCATATTCAACCAACTCCATGCAAAGTAACACGAAGACATCATTCCAACAACCATTCTATGTCCAAATAAATCTTTGTACACATTCAAACATGTGCAAACAGAAATTAAACTAAGTGTAGTCCTAAACCTTAAAATTGGATAACTAGCTCTTCTAGTGCTTTTCCTTCTCTTACCCTTTAGCTTTGCTTGATTCACCAACTAGAAACACCAAAATTACATATCCCAATCCCAATTCCAACTTTATAATTCCAGTTCTTTATAGTAAAGCAAGAAAAGATAAAATGAGGAGAAAAACTACTAACCTTTACCTTGATTTTCACTTAAAATTAGCTTGATTCCTTATATATGCAGAATGATGTGATTAAGAAGATGAAATGGAGAGGAAAATCTGAAATTAGAACCCCAAAATGCACCATCCCTCTCTCCTCTCTTATATACCCATTTCATGAAATTTCTATAATTACACACATACTTCAATCCTATTGGACGATGTGTTGACTTTAGGCAAATTTCATATTTGATCCTTCTTCTTCCTTTAGTTCCCACATTGGCATGTAATATCATCAATTGATTTCATTATAATCCATATATTCACGTATAATTATGCAAGTTCATGCCGAAATGAACAAGTTACCAATCTACCCCTGTCTATTAATTACCACTATATCCCTTACTATACTTTGATGCACTTAATTCTTTATATTCACTTCTTAATACAGCCTAAACATGCTATAATGCTTTCAGGGTATATGTTGGTGCCTTACAACATTCCTCCAGTTTCAATTAAAGTTCCTTAAGTGATAGATGATTTTGTAATCCTTCCTCAATGTAAAGTTGTACTTCATCGACAAGTTGTCAATAAAGGGAAATACCATCTAAAATCTAAAGTTTTAATTAAATGGAAGGGAGTCCCGATTGAAGATGCTATTTGAGAAAATGATTGGCAAGTTAACAAGACATATCCAACTTTTAACATTATGGATAAGGATTCTTAAAAGGTGAGGATTGATATGGACCTTGTTTATAACATGAGAAAACTTAGTCAAATTTGTATTTTGTTTCAGTCCAATAATTTAGTAATAGCTAGTCTTTGGTTATAGTTAAATAGTTAGGATTTATTTTCTAAATTCTTAGCTTAGTTTGTTGAGATAAGTTGTCAATTTAGGACCATTTTTTGTAATCTAGATTATTCTTAAAGGGAGATGTGAATAAGTATATATTTGAACATTTTGCGGAACTTTTCTTTTCTTCTTTACTCAAACTTCTTTACATCGTAAAATTAATTATTGATAATTAAAATTAATATATAATTAAAATTAATTAATTTAATTGTAATTTTAGTTTAACTTAAAAGAGTAAGATTTATAGATATTCGTAAGATCACATTATAAATCTTGTATAAATAATAAAAATATATAAAAATGCTACGATAATATTAATTTAAGAGTTAACTAATAAAGATATAATCTTATTAATAATTTGATAATTTTAAAAATATTGTAATTTTCTTTAAGTGCTTCAGTATAATCCTAAAATATTATGATTTAATATGTATTTTATTGTAATATTAAAATTAAAAATAGACTTTTTACTTTTAAAATTCCGATTATTACGATGTATCACGTCGAATAGAAAACTTGGAAGATGAAACGGGAAGAGATCAATGTCGTTTTGAAAAGGAAAGAGCACATTGTAACTCAATCGAGTGACAAGAAGCGAACAACATTGTTTTATCCAAACTGCGAATTAGTTGGTTGTGAAGCTTCAGCTTCAATTCGATGGCTGCTTCAGTTGTAGTAAACCAACATCTGCTCTGCTTCCCAAGTTCAAGGAATTCAAGATCATGTTCGTGGCTCCTTCACAAAACCTGCTTGTTGACTCCTCATAGGAACATTCATTTCTCTCTAGCTTCGTCCCCTTCTACAACGTCCTTATCTTCTACTTCCCAGTCACCTGAGGCCAATACACAGACTGCGGAATCTTGTGTCAATCTGGGTCTCTATCTCTTCTCCAAAGGACGGGTGTTGCTTTTTTCTCTTTCAACCATCTCCTTTTTCTTCTGAAATGCTCACCTCGTTCTTTTTAGTTTAAGCTTGCGAAAGTTCAAGCTTTTGCAACTGGGGTTCTTTTTCGTTTATATTGTCTTTAAAACTCGCCCTTTTAGGTGGTTAACTCTGAAAAAAAGAAAAAGATTGCTATTTTGGGACTTCAAACACAATTCCCTGTGCTACATAGAAGTAGTGTGGAACTCTCTTATTGTGAAATGAAATATTGTCCCCAGTTTTGATGATGCGGTGATTTTCAGGTTAAAGATGCTTTAGTCCAGTTTGAAACAGCACTTACATTAAATCCCAACCCAAAGGAAGCCCAAGCTGCTCTCTATAATAAAGCCTGCTGCCACGCCTACAGGTAGGGATTTTCATGTTCTAGCAAAATCCTTGTTCAGTTTGCTTGTTAAGTACTTTAAAATGATGTCAAATATTAGTATTAGATTTTCTTTGTCCTTGAAATTGATTCCAGTTTCAACTGCATAGATTAATTGTTAATCGAAACATAAACGTAGAGTACTCTTTACTGGCCGTCCATCAACTGCGTTTGCTTTTATGATTTGTGTTCTCAGATTACTTGATTTCCATCCACTCTTTTAGGATGAATTATAATATGAACTCGAGACTGGTACGACGTTCTTTTTCTATCTGAGCCATAATATGTAGCGAATAATATATTTACATTTTGCTTGCTAGATCTGATCATGCTTCTCTTTCACTTTTGTTTTGCAAAAGAGGGGAAGGAAAGAAAACTGCCGATTGTTTGCGTATCGCTTTAAGGGACTATAACCTCAAATTCGGAACCATTCTAAATGATCCTGACTTGGCCTCCTTTAGAGCTTTGCCTGAGTTCAAGGAATTGCAAGAAGAGGTTCCTGACTCAATTATGAAAATTACCGTTTTTGGCATGTCAAGTTGCAAACTGCATAGGCTAGTAAATTATATGCTTGATATAGTTTACCAAATCTAAAACCATAATTTACCATTGTATTTGAAGTCAACCAAAACCAGAGATTTGATCACGTGTGTTAATTGTTGAGTTTACACTTGCATTCACACTTTGAAATTTCATGTTATATTTACAGGCTAGGTTGGGTGCGGAAGATATAGGCTACGGAAATAGTTTACCAAATCTAAAACCATAATCTACCATTGTATTTGAAGTCAACCAAAACCAAAGATTTGATCACGTGTGTTAATTGTTGAGTTTACACTTGCATTCACACTTTGAAATTTCATGTTATATGTACAGGCTAGGTTGGGTGGGGAAGATATAGGCTCCAGTTTCCGTAGAGATCTGAAACTAATTAGTGAAGTCCAAGCACCATTTCGTGGGGTTCGAAGATTCTTCTATTTTGCATTCTCAGCAGCAGCAGGAATTTCAATGTTCTTTACCATCCCAAGGCTCCTTCGAGCAATTAAAGGTGGTGATAATGCCCCTGATCTTTTGCAAACTGCTGGAAATGCTGCCATCAATGTAGGAGGTAATAGTGAAGAAATTGAGTATTACTATTAAATCTATAGTCCCATAACTGTGGTATTCTCCATTTGCTAATTTTCTAGAAATTAATATCCAAAAGTTGCTTTCTACTACGGGCTTTCTAGCTGGCTTCTTAAAATGATTAAGTTCTTGGATCAGTAATCTGCAGGTATCATTGCTCTTGCGGCATTGTTTTTCTGGGATAACAAGAAAGAAGAAGAACAAATTGCACAAATCACCAGAGATGAAACTCTATCAAGGTTACCTTTGCGTCTTTCCACTAATCGGGTTGTTGAGCTTGTCCAGCTTCGAGACACTGTTAGGCCAGTTAGTATCAACATCTCTCTTTCTCTCAAACTATTTACAGTATGGTTCCAATTTAACAGAAGAAAGCCAACCTTCAGAAATAAATTTGTCTCCATTACTATTTAAACTGTTAAGTACATTGCACCTGATTGGGGCTTGATTTAGGTAATCTTAGTGGGCAAGAAGGATACTGTTAACTTGGCCATGCAGAAGGCAGAGAGGTTCAGAACTGAGCTACTTAGACGTGGTGTTCTTTTGGTCCCTATTTTCTGGGATGAAGTCAAAGCACCGGAATTGCAGAAGAAAGGCTTTGGTGTCTCGTCAAAGGTCATGGCTCTTCCTTCTATTGGGGTGAGCTACAGCGGTTCATAATTTTCTGCCTTTCCATTATACCCCTAAGATTAAGCCTTTTTTATTGGTTATGGTATAGGAATGTTGCTTTTAGTTATTTCGTCCCTGATTCGAGCTTTGTTTTATGATGATAGGAAGATTTTGAAAAACGAGCTCAATCCGTAATTGCAAAGTCAAAGTTGAAAGCTGAAATTCGATTTAAAGCAGAGGTTGTGTCACCTGCAGAATGGGAAAGGTCTGTTGAGGTTTTCTTTCATGCACATGAATCTGTAGTGTTAGCTGCATTTTAGAGATGAACAGGCTGTGGCATATGCCTATCTACTTTCTTATATGCTGGGCATCTAGTATGATTCTAATATTGGCAGTACTTAATCTGAAACTTTTTGTATGTTTTTTCACTTCTCTACTGGACTGTGATCTCATCTGGTAATGGTTTTCCAAAACTCATTTAGGTGGATAAGGGATCAACAAAAGTCTGAAGGAGTTAGTCCAGGTGAAGATGCTTACATAATACTGCGCCTCGATGGTCGAGTTCGAAGATCAGGGAAGGTAAAGTAAACTTTTCATCTTTTGGTCGAGTGATGCAATGGTTAGAATTTTGGAAAGTGATGCTATATATTATGCAAGAGCTACAAGTCGTACAGTAGAAGATCAAACCTTGTTCAAGCCTGAGATTGGTTCAGCATTGGCTTCTAACTTTCGCTTTCACAGTTATCAACAATACTCACTCTTCTAGGGCCGAGAACTGAAATATATGCTATGTGGTCCAATGATTATATAAGTAAGGCGTCATGTATGCCTTCAGATCGGCTATTATCTGGTCAAGGAGTAAGCATTTCTTGCGATATGTGAACTGCCATCAACTTCTATGAATTGATGCAAACTTGTGATCACAAGCATCATATCTTTATTTCAAAATTTAGATGATTGGTCGCCAATGAGCCCATTACTTACGCAGGGCATGCCTGACTGGCAACAAATTGTGAAGGAGCTGCCCCCAATGGATGCATTGTTAAGCAAGCTAGAAAGGTAGAAGTGCCTGACGTTAAATCTCCAGAGAATTATGGATGGAGCAAGCCCCCCCTTCTTCTCTCTTTGTTATTGTCACTGCCTTTGTTATGCAACTCCTTTGTGCGTCCTTTTTTCCCATTTTTTCTCTATTGTATACCGTTTTGATATAGAAGTGATTTCATAAAGAAGCTTGTTGTGGTCGTGGCGTTGCAGAGAATTTATTATTCTATTCGCCGTAACCAGAATTTATCTTCCATTTTAAAGCATTATTATGTGGTAAGCTCACAATGATCTACCCTTGCCATATGGTACCTCGGTGTTGGCCAGATTAATTGGTTTCTTGTTCTATATTGTTAATTTCTTCTGGAGAATATTATTTGTCATGTAATGCAAAATGCACTTGAAGATTTGACATTAGTTAGTGATTCAATTTTAACAGATTTGATTAAAACACATTATATTAATAATAACATCTGTAACTATGTAATGCTGTACATACGAACATGTTTACAATTTTATCGCACACGTCTTCAATGTATGCCAATTTCTGCTTTTAATATCTTTTTTTAGCTGCTTAAGAATCATGCTGAGAAATTAATATTTAGTTAATAATACAATAAATCATGTTTAAACGTGTTTAGCGAACTCTTCAAATGTTTAGTTAATAATATAATCACGGATAAGTGCAAACATATTCCAAAATAAGAAAATATGGAATTGCCATATATGAATAAAAATTTAAAATTTAATCTTTATTTCAATTTATATCTTTTATTTGGAGAAAAACAAAGGAGTCTTTAACCAAGTATCCAGTTAACTAATAGGATCTTGCGTATTAAATCAATTCGCCCAAATTAAAAAATTCAAACAAAAACGTCTAAAAAAATATTTTTTATTAATTTACTACATTTCTTTAGAAACAAAGTAACAATATGATATTTAGCTTAGGGGCCGTTTGGTTCCACTTCTGTTTTCCTGTTGTAGGTTTTAGTTTTGTTTTCTGTTTTTTATTCTTATTTTTTTCCTTAAAAAACGAAAACTTATTTGGATAAGATTTGTAATATAAAACTGAAAACAAAAACTTATTTAGTTGAAATTTCTAATGAAAAACTGAAAACAAAAACATGTTTGGTTTTATTATCATGTTTCTATTTTTTTGTAATTATAATATAATACATTATATTTTTTAATTAATTAATTATCATTATAGATAAAATTAAATATATGCAAATCAAATATTATTAAAAAATTACACATTAAATTGTATATAATAAAATTACATAAATTAAAAATTATATTAAGTCGTTCTAAATAATAAAATATATCCATCATAATTTCCAAAAAAAATATATGTCCATCATACTATAATGCTTGAAAACATAATAGTACTATCATTTACAAAAATAAACATAAATCAATTAAAAATAATATAATCATTCCACATTTGTCTAACAATTTCACCTCACTTTTAAGACATACCTCTAAATTGTGCGAGAGTGATATTATACTCATCTATCTAACCGACATATATTTTGTATATCTAGACCCACAAAAAAAAACCAAGCAATCATAACAATTTCTGAATAACTCACGTATAAATGGATTACTTGAAAAACACAATAGTTCTCTACACAAACAAAACTATTACTTGAAAACAGGTAGCAAAGTAAGTTCACTTTTGTAAACAATAGTAAGAAACGTGAATAGTAGGCTTTGAAGAGTAGGCTATGCTGCATTAAATGATAGGTACTACGTGAAGACAATAAAGTAAAACACAAGTACTTCTCTTACAGATATGTTAAGAATAGCTTACTTTTGTAAACAAGGGGAAGACATGTGAATACTAAGCTTTGAAGAGTAGGTTGTGCTGCATTAAATGATGATTGTTACATTAAATAATGTAAAGACAAGTGCTTCTCCACACTAAAGATACGTTAAGAATAGCTTTACGCTTTGCGCATTAAATGATGAGAAGGAAAAAGCTATACCTATACTTGTCTCGGATTTAAAAGATGCAAGGATCAGTTATTTTGGCTCTTTATAAAGAATTAGATAGGTCTTCGTTAAGTTTAGCAGATGAGAGGAGGTTGAAGCAAAAACTAAAGCATCGTCTTCTTTCTCATTACAAAAAATTGCAGAATTTCAACCTCAGAGCAGAAGTTCTATGTATTGCTTTTAGTAAGTATGGTCATATCTCCTTCTTTTTTTTTCCACAGTTTTCATATCTTTCATTATGCCTAATTTTTCTATTTTCTTATGAGTATGATGTTATAGACAAGAGAAACAAGATATCGCAGATATAAACAAACTTAAAGGTGTTGAAGACGCAGAAGATGAAGTCGGCGAAGAGAAGACGTAGGAGATGAAGTCGGCAGAGAGAAGAGAAACTTGAATATGATATATTTATGTGAAAAAGGTGATTATGACAATCTATTTTCAAACATCACAAAAATGTTATTTTTACGTTTTCATAAAATAGATGTCATTTTTTATTTTAAAAAACGAAAGATATAAACATGTTTAACCAAACACAATTTTAAGACTTGTTTTTTAATTTACGAAAACTACAACAAAAAACTTAAAAAAATGAAAACAAATAACCCCTTAATGCTTGGAAGTAGTTTTAAAACTCGAATTTCATTCAATTCTAAGAGTGCATCTCAAAAGGGGGAATCATATAATGGATATAAGATTGGAATATTACTTGTACAAGGATAAATTATATTTTTTATTTGAAATTTTATTTAATTTTCTAATATTAATAAAATATAAAATATAAAATTTAATTTATTATAAACATATAATTTAGAGGTTAATTTTTTAACTTTAAATTTTTAATGTTTGAAACAACTTTAAAATTGTAAAATTTTAATTTATTAAATATTCTACTAATTATAATTTTAGTTATGGTGTGATGTGGAAAGGTTATATGACAATTTATGTTACCAATATGCATAACAAATTAAAATTGAGATATTTGATTGATTTTTTTATTATTATAAAATTGAGTAAAATTCTAGATTTAAAATATAATTCACCTATTTTCCAACAATAAAATTACATAGGTGACTGGGTGAGAAAGGAGGAAAATTACATACCATTGTTTAAATTTAAACATGAGGTTGGATAAAAGTATAGCTATAAAGAGGTATTTTGCTAATTTTGAAGGATAGACGTTTAGAATTAAGGAATACAAAATCATGCAAAGTCCAATGTCATTCCAAAGCTGATACTTCTAAACATTATCACCATACTTTATTTAAAATACAAGTTTACTCATTTACAAACAGAAAGCAGGGGTAAATCTTAACGAAGGGGATACCAACTCTTGTTTCTTCTTCAATGCCATCCTAGATAGAAGAAATAGGAACAAAATTGTTCATATGTTCGATGAATAAGGAAATAAGTACAAGGACAGAGCCTAAAAGAGTGAAATAGATTTCAACTTCTACAAAGATCTTTTGGATCAAAGTCCACATAGAGATTAGTTGCAAGAGCTGTTCAAGGATTACAATAGTAAGGCATCAATTAGGAGTTGCTCTTTGAAAGTAGATTTTGCAAAAAAAATTGACTCCTTAAATTGATATTTCATAATTCACTATCTCTAAGCCTTTGACTTTTCTACACCTTTTATAGATTGGATCAAAGCATGCATGAGTACAACTTCCTGCACTATTCTGGTAAATGGCTCTCCTTTCAAAGTCTTTAAAGGATCTAAAGATATTAGACAAGGTGATTCATTGTCTCTTTATCTATTTAATCTAGCCATTAAGTAATCTCCAAATTGCTGAAACCGACATAGAG
>JANSVA010000217.1:7951839-7962576 GCA_025504915.1 Erythroxylum reticulatum
TGTAGAATATGATAGGATGTTATTTACAATAACTCGTAATACTCTGAAGAATTATTTCTAATATAGTAAGGTCCTTGGGGGATGATATGATGGAAAGGTACATATCTAGAGGGTTTAACTTGGGCTAATTATCATACTAGAAACACAAAGCGCTTCCATTCCCCATTCGAGAAAGCTACATTGATATTGATCACTTTAGTTATTAATGAATAATGAAATTGTTTGCCTTTGAAACAAATCAAGTTTCTCAGAGCTATACAGCACTCTGTGTTCTTATAAGAATTCTAAGATCCAGATGCTATGAAAATGGTGAGACTATATTTACGCCCACAAGTCTAAATATGAAAAACTGCTACATTGAAGTTCTTCAATCAAAGGTTAAAATTATAGCTTTAACTCCATTCTAGCCTAACAAATCAAAGATAAATAGGGAGGATGGGGAAATTTTGATGGACAACTACAGGCTTGAAAGATATGACTAAGGTGCAATGAGAATACAAGATATACATTACCAATAATTTCTCGTTCATAAATTTTACTGAGAAACTTTGCTACTTCATGACAGTCCTCACACAATTCTTCATTATCCTAATTACAGCTGGTGCTTTGGTCTTTAACAGGCCATAAGCAATTGCCAACCTTTCACTATGCTCATATAGCACATCCTCTTTCACTTCTTCACCCACATTGAGCAATTCAGAAGATCCTATTGTTTGTGCTCAGTGTCATGAATTACCACATAAGCATCTTTCGAAAATTCTTTTATTTCTTATGCCTCAGGATGTGACCAGCCACACTGTACAAACTCATGCACTAAACCACTAACCTCAATGAAGCTGCACCTTGGCATAGCCTTAATGCTCGTCTCCTTCATCTGTTTCCTCACATGGCTCATCATCTCCCATTGTGAAGCTGAAGCATAAACGTTTGCAATAATTATATAATTTTCTGTAATACTTTACCTTTGCTTCCTCCATTCTAGTATACCCATCCATTGCATCCCCTCCAAGACCATAAATGGCAAATGCGTTGATTATTAAGCTCTAAGCTTTACTGTCTTTGACCAACATTTCATAAAAAAATTTCTTTTGCTTTTTCAATACAACCACACTTAGCATACATGTTAACCATTGATGTACTAAGCTACACATCCATATTGATCATCCTTCTCTTGATAATTGCATGAATCCACCTCCCTACATCCAGCACCCTAGTAGCAGCACACGTAAAAATGTGGCTTCTTTTTTTCTTTTTCAGAGATGTTATGGCTTTTTATCAGCTGATGAAAATGATTGACGGATCACAGCAGCATTCATCGATCAGACAGCAACAACACAAGGCTACAAGGCTGCACCCAGAAAAAATGTACAAAAATTAGTAGGCAAGTTATATAAATGAACTAAGAACCATCCTTCTAAAATTACCAATTCAGGAGGGACAAAGCAAGATAGTTGCAGAAGAAAAAGATGAAGTCAAGTTTTGAAATTACCATCCTTCAAGAAAACCAGGCACTCTCCTAGGAGAAGCAGCAGCACATTGTGGAGGAGCCATCACCGGAGGGCCTTGATAGTAACCTGTGAACAAAAACACAGATAAACAAATCAAACACCAATCGCTACAAGAAGCAATTATGAAGCAACTTGAAAAGGGCTAAACAGAAAGCCGAAACTTTTCATATATAAAACAAGAAATCACCACTACATTCTTCGAATGACAAAACTAGACAAAACCCACATCAAAAAATAGAAACTTTACCATGAGAAAGTAATATATTCCATAACTTGTGCGTGATTTAGTACAAGATCATACACAATCATACTTCCACCAGGCAACATCATCAAAAAGAACAAAAAAAAGAATTTTGGGAAAAAGATAAAAGATAACAACGATACCTTGAGCAGGGTAAGGATAAGCGTACTTAGGGTCACTCATTGTTTCCAAAAGAAAAAAAATTGGAGAGGGTTTACAGATCAAAACTTTGAGAACTAAAAGAGGGTTTCAAAAAAGAAACGAAGAAGCCAGAAACTGTATAGATCTTCGTCTGCGTTAAAACACAGACTTAGGAGGAGGAAAAAGTCAAACTAACCTGTGAGTTGATCGTGGGTGACTTGAGAAGATGAGCTTGGAGAAGATGAATTTTTGTAAACAGAGAAAACCAAAGAAACAGAAAAGTCTTTCGATATATACGTAAGTGACGCAAATTTGGTCTACCCAAAAAAGCTAAAATTTGGAGCTTTTCTGAAAAACTCCAAATTTGAGCTTTTGAAAAGGCTGTATTTTAATTTTTAAAAAAGCTATTTCTACTTTAAAAGTGCTTTTGAAGTTTACAGTCAAATATTCATTTTTTCCTTAGAATGGCTTTTGCGGTTGAAAAAAGTACTTTTAAAGCCTCCAAAAGTTGAACCAAATAGGTGCTTAGAAGCACTTAAAGACCCATCTTCACTAAGCACACAGATACATAAACATATTATAATAATGTTGATTAAGTCGGATACTATTGTTCCTAACTTCATCATACAACTAAAGGACTTCAAAGAGACCTCCATACTTGAGCATGTATCTAGTTTAGATCGAACTGTTCCTCCAGGTGACTCCTTGCTTTCTTCTGTAATTTTTAGAAAGTGTATCAACAACCATAACATATTATTAATCAATATATGAGATTAAAGAGAGAGACAGGTTGTAAATTTTGGCTCTCTTTAGGAAGGTATGGGCTTGGATATGGTCAACGGGCTTGGAAAATAGGCAATGATTTGAGTAGCAGAGAAGTGGACATTGAGAAGGAAAATATCAAATTTGAAGTCTTGGGGGTGGTTAGTTCGTACAGGGGAATAGTAATAGGAATGTGAATAAATATGGTAAAGAATGGGAATGGATATTATCATTATAATTATGATGGTTGGTTAAAAGGAAGGAAAGATTACCATTACCACTGATAGTGGTTGGTTTGCAAAAATACTAAGAAATAAAATTTTATTATAATTAATTAATTATATTGTAATTAATTACAAACTAATTAAAATATAATTATTATTTAATAAATTAACTATATTTTAATTAATTATATTGTAACTAATTAATAATATTTTAATTGCAATATTTTAATTAATGAATAATTATATTTTAATTACTTATATTGTAACTAATTAATTATAGTTTAATTACAATATTTTAATTAACGAATAATTGGATTCTAATTACTTATATTCTAACTAATTAATTATATTTTAATTAATTAATTAATTACAATATTTTAATTAATGAATTAATTATATTTTAATTAATTATATTGTAGTTAATTAATTATTGATAATATTTTAATAATTATATTCAATTAATTAATTACAATATTTTAATTAATGAATAATTATATTTTAATTAATGAATAATTATATTTTAATTAATTAATTAATTATATTTTAATTAATTAATTGTATTTTAATTAATTAATTAATTACAATATTTTAATTAATTATATTGTAGTTAATTTCTTATTAATAATATTTTAATTAATTATATTGTAATTAATTAATTAATTACAATATTTTAATTAATTAATAATTGTATTTTAATTAGTTGTATTTGAATTAATTGTAACAAGCACACTCTTACATAACAACGATACTCATTCCTCTAGATTAGGAGAGGAATGAGGTATTATCCAAAAATGAGTAATCAAAATAATGACTCTATAATCATAGTTCTTTATCAAACTCAATCTCTTATTTCATACTTATTCTTTTTTTTTTATACCCACCAAACAAGCACACCCTTAAGAGTATTCTGGACAACATCACTTAAAAAGAGGCTAAAGTTTTTTGAAAGTGCAAATCTTCAAAATTGGACCTGCATGCAATAAGATTTATTTTACACAGAAGCCAATAGTTACAAATATTAGAAAATATCAACTTTTTGTCAAGCAAGCCATTAAATTTTTCTCTAAATCTAGAAACCACCGTCATTTTTTGGGAATTTGTACAATTTTATGGGGAGATATCACTCAATTTAGAAGTGTAGTTTTACCCTTTACTAGTACCTCAAATCATGAACAAAAAGATTAACTTTTGCAATCAAACACTAATCAGTGTATCAAAACCATAAGCAAAGAATGAACTTAAAGCCATTGATCCAATAATGGTTGCATCAAGGGTTAAGAACAACTGCTTCTTCAACTATAAAACTCATACATGCGGTCACACATACACACATCAAATTAGATATAAACTTGCAAAATAAAGTACAAGTTACGAAGTTAAAGAAATACCGCATTTCCCATGAATTTTGAAATTAATGAATAAATTATAAAAAGAAAGAAAAAGAGAGAAGAGAAGAAGGTTACAGAAAAGGAGGAATACCATACTCTCGTTTCAGGACCAAACAGTGAAAGAAGATAGCATAGCAGTAGCACCGTCAATATGTAGAAAGATTGATAATTTATCGACAGGACAGAGAAAGCTAAGGTTTGGTAGGGCTAAATAACAGAAAGCGTTCTCGTTGTACAAAATATCAGTCAAAATAACATCGCACGTATTTTGTTTTATTGATAATATACTGAACCTATACCTCGTATAATTTAACTTGGTAGAGTTCACATTTTGTCCAAAAATATCAATTCCAATTTCAATATTTTGGATTTACATAATTATACCCAAACATATAACATTTTATTAATTGTGAGAGTAGCCCAATCTTTCTCTTGCTCTTCTGTTTCGCTAAATATTGCAGTAAATTATATAACATAGAAATTATATATGAGCTAGATTTTTGAAAAACAAAAGAACATTGAAAGAAGTTTCTAATTTTCATACCCTTTAACATAATTTTATTCTATTCAAATTACAATATTTTTATTAAATTTTATGTACATATTTATATAAAATTTTTATAAATATATTAATAAAATTTAATAAAACATGATTGAAATATAATAACCTTCACGTCGTACTCTCAAATACTTTGACATAGAAATGATCATATTAAAAACAAGAAATTGATGAAATGGAAAGCTTCCTCAATAAGTTAACAGCTCTCAACTCAACTGAAATTGATCGTCAGGCTACAAAAAAAGTCCGCATAGGTAATAGAGATGAAGATCCCCCTCCCCATGCTCCTACTCTATAGAGTAACCCACTAAGCTACAATGCAGTAGTAACTAGACAAACAGACACTGGAAAAGAAGAGAAACTCATGGAATGGCCTGAAGAGGACCCATAAAAATCACCAAGGAAGACATTTCTATCATTCAAGGAAAATTTGGCATAGGGTTAGAACTTTCCAACACCTTCAAAGAAAAATTGGACAAATTTTGGGCAAATGTTGTTATCAAACTCTTAGGCCGAACGTTGGGATTCAACATGCTCAAATCTCAACTGCTATCACTGTTGACATTGAAAATCAATTTTAACTTGTTAACTTTATGGAGGGAAGACTATGTGAAGACACTTACTCAGGGGCTATGGATCATCACGGGATACGGACTATCAATTCATCCATGGTACCTCGAATTCAGACCCTCTTCTGGTAAAAAAACGCACGTAGTACATGGGTGCAGTTCCCCAATCAACCAGTCGTTAGATACCATCCATCGATCCTCAAAGCTCTTGGAAATCTAGTGGGTCGAACAATCAAAATTGACAACCACACACAACTCACCCAAAGGGGCAAATTCGGTTGGGTAGCTGTAGACATTGATCTCAGCTCATCGCTCCGACCTATCGTCAAGTTAGATGGTGAACTCATAAAGGTAGCTTACGAGGGACTCCCCCAGATCTATTTCTCCTGTGGGCGGGTTGGGCACGGAGCTATCAACTGTCCCAGGAAACTGCCTAAAACACCCACGACTGCGTAACCTACTGATGGACCGATGATACCCAACCAACTCGACAACCGTCCAGCTTCTTCCTCAAATGGCCTCCGACAAGAAGATTTTAGGCCATGGATGCAGGTGATTTGCCGCCCTTGCCAACAATCGGCTACCCCAACAGCCTAATGTCTCAGTCGAAACATCATCTCTTAACACGTCAGATCGAAAGGCTCACAGTTCATGGCTCTGACAGAAAAGAGTTGTTAGAGCAAGGTTCAGACCCACCTCAATCAAATGAGGGGACCCCAACACTTGTAACTTACCAAACGACGTTCCAGCCCCAAATTGCCACAAAATCCCTAGCTCCATTGAAGTTTAGAGAAGTTAGATCAAAACGCTTGTCGTCTCATGGACGACGTGGACAAGTTAATGTCTCGCACAATACGTCACCGCACGCTCCTCTCAAGCTCCAAACGTCGTCGCACGTTCCACTCTAGGCCCAAGACATGGGCCAAACTGGACAGATCCATAAATTAGGCCAAACTTAACAATTCCAAGCCATGCCTCCCTCAAAGCCTGTAACAACACAAATAATGGACCACATGGCCCTATCCATCCTTACCTACGCAGATGTTATAATCCACAATCAATCAATCAATCTGCCCACAAATGCGGAATTGGGTTGCGGGGACATGGAGGAGGAAGACCATACTCACCATGCTTCGACATCGTCTAGTCAAACTCATAAGATACCCCCTCCGAGACCACCATACCCCAAGAAATATTTAACATTAGTCATAGAAATGAATGTTGAGTCTGATACTCAGATGGTGGAGACTCCACAGGATCTCATGATAGACTAGGCTTAGGAGTCGGCTAATAGCGCAGTAATCTCGCATGCAGATTAAATTCCCCTTCACCAATTTCTATGTCAATATTCATATAGAACTGTCAAGGGGTTAGAGGTAGGTTCTTCAAGCCTATAATCAAAAACTACATTAGGATCCATAAACCATGTCTTATTGTTTTAGTGGAGCCCTGTATTAGTGGGGCACGAGCGACGAAAGTTATTAGGAGTTTGGGCTTTACACAATCCTTTCGGGTGGAAGCAGAGGGCTATTTGGGTGGCATCTGGCTACTTTGGAGAGTGAATATTAAGTTCCGCATTCAGATAGCTCACAGCCAATTCGTGCATGGGAGTATTGAGTGGGACCACGTGCCATTTAATTTCATGGCCATTTATGTTAGCCCTATGTATTCATAACAAACTTATTTGTGGCAATATCTGCAGAGAATTGCCAGGGTTACAGCCAAACCTTGGCTTTTGGGTAGAGATTTTAATACCAAATTAGAGAGTACTAATAAATGTGGAAATTCTCAACGCCAACCTGTAGTTAATCCCTAATTTCGTGACTGTGTGCAAAGCTGTCAGCTTCAGGTTCTCGAATTTTCAGGGCCTAAATTCACCTGGAGGAGAGGACAGATCCTCACTAGATTAGACAGGGTATTCTGTTCGAATGATTGACAATCTGTCTTCATCCACACAACAGTTACTCACCTACCCTTCCTAAAACCAAACCATCGGCCTCTCTTAGTGACTCTTAACAATAGAGTGCACTCACCTCCGATAATTAGGTCCTTTCAATTTCAATCATCTTGGTTGACGCATGCTGACTTTAGTCATTTTGTAGTAGAGAATTGGACCCCTGCCAGTGTTGATTTCAGTCGCGAAATTAAAAACTTTGCGGATCGGTTACAACAGTGGAACTATTCCACATTTGGAAACATTTTTCACAGGAAAAAGAGTCTACTGGCAAGACTCGAAGACATTCAAAAACAACTTGAAGATGAAGACTCAATCTCTCTTCGAGAACTCGAGGAACACCTTCAATCTGAAATGGAGCAAGTCCTCTACCAAGAAAAACTTTACTGGTACCAACGATCCAAGTGTCAGTGGCTAAGCCAGGGTGACAGGAATAATAAGTACTATCATGCAATCACCATGGCCAAACATAGGCAAGCGAGGATTAGTTCCTTGAAAGATGAAAATGGGAATGTGCTATCAGATCCACCGAACATCAGAAGACTAGCTCAAAATTTCCTCGCTAAACTTTATACGAAGGATAGCCAACATCCTACGGACCAGTTGATCTATGGTCATTTTCCCTGCCTACCCCTTCCAGTTATAAATGATTTAGACCTTCCCCTCCATCCTGATGAAATCAAGATGACGTTCTTCAGTATAGCGCCTAACAAGGCATCAAGATTTGATGGATTACCCACGTTATTCTACCAATCCCAATGGGATATTGTGGGCCCTACAATGGCTTCATTCTTTCAGCGAATTTTTTGGCATGAAGCTTGGGAATCAGATCTTAACTGCACCATTATGGTTCTTATATCGAAGATTCCATCTCCCACATCAATTACGTAGACATGCTAATTGCTCTATATTCGGTAATATACAAAGTCATTACCAAAATCAATGTTAATAGGCTAAAACCTTACCTCGACGATCTGGTAGCTCCTACCCAATGCAAATTTGTCTCAAGGCGTTTGATTACGGATAATATTATTATCGCCCAAGAAGTCATTCATACTATGAAAAGGAAAACTGGACAAAAAGGCATAATGGCTATAAAGGTCGATCTTGAGAAAGCTTAAGACAGATTGTCATGGGATTTCATCCAAGATACTTTATTCAACATTGGCCTTCCCGAGTCATTGATCAATCTCATTATAAAGTGCATTTCCTCGGTTTCCCTCCAAGTAAGGTGGAATGGTGAACTTAGTGAGGCCTTTAGCCCCTCCTGAGGTATTTGTTAGGGTGATCCCATATCGCCCTACCTCTTCGTCCTGTGTATGGAACGATTAGGGCAAATAATTACGCAAGTTGTGACACAAGGCCGATGACAGCCTATCAAATTGAGTAGAAATGGGCCGCCAATTTCTCACTTGTTCTTTGCTGACCATCTCATCCTTTTCTCAGAAGCCTCTATGGCTCAAGTGGACGTGATTTGGGATACCCTAAATTCTTTAAGTGCTGCTTCAGGGCAACGCGTCAGTCAGGATAAATCTTAGTGCTATTTTTTCAAAAATATTCCTACCTCGATGTCCCACTGTTTAAGCAGTGCTCTGGGGTTCATATAGACAAATGACATAGGACGGTACCTAGGAGTTCCACTGCTGCACGAACGAGTGAACAAGAGAACTTATCAATACATTCTGGACAAGGTTCACCAACGTTTAATAGGCTAGTCTGCCAAACTTTTGTACTTTGCAGGCCGCATCACTTTAACTCAATCCGTCATAGCGGCTCTCCCCAGCTATACTATGCAGACGATCCGGTTGCGTCGTCGTCTTTGAGATGCACTAGAGAAGGTTATGCAAAAATTTTTGTGGGGCTCGTCTAATGGCACTAAGAGGATTCACTTAGTTAAATGGGAGGACGTTTGTAAATCAAAAAAGATGGGGGGTCTTGGCATTTGAAAAATCTGTGAAACCAATGATGCCTTCTTAGCAAAATTAGGATGGACTCTGATTGACAAGCCTAACGCTTTATAGGTTAAAGTTCTCTCTGCGAAATACAACTTTGATGTCAACAACCTCCCCACCACTATAGACATAAATGGCAGATTAATGATCTGGAAGAGTATAAAGTCTACTTGGCACCTAGTGCTTTAGGGCATGAAATGAGTGCTCGAAGATGGCAATAGAACTCGATTCTGGCTAGACCCTTGGGTTGAGGGAGCAGAACCTCTTATTAACCAAGCAACCACCCTCATTCATGCTCCTTCTAGTAACCTCAGTGTCCAACATTTTGTGGACATCAATGATAATTAGAATTAGGATGCCTTTTAAGATTGCCTCCCGATGGTGATCTGTCGATCAATAACAAGAACTTTTCCCTTAAAGTCCTACCTAGGGTAGGATAAGTTATATTGGGGCATGTCCGACACTGGACAATTCACTGTAGCGTCGACTTACTCCATGATAATGGATCAAGAGGACACTGCACTTACTGGAATTTGGAAGGCAATCTAGCACTGGAGTGACCCTCAACATATTCGATCCTTCCTTTGGCTCTTCACACAGGACTAGTTACTTACTAACCAACATCAGGCCCGTAGGCACCTCACTACAGATGGCTCTTAAGGTCATGGAGAAATATGTCCCTTTTTGATGCACATTTTATTTGGTCATCCTTACCCATTTCTGTATTTTGAGTTATACAGATTGGATCCACAAGTCAACTGCTTGGCAAAGGAGCGTTGTTATGGGGCATTGCCTCCTACACGAACAACTCATAGGATGGGGCAAACTTCCTATCGGGTGGGTCAAGTTAAACACGGATGGAGCTTGCAAACATTCTTCATCCTCGGCTACAGCAGGAGGCCTCATTCGGGATAGTATAGGCAATTGGCTTGGAGGTTTCATCCAGAATCTCGGTTGGTGCTCATCGGTGTCTGTGGAACTCTGGGGAGTGTATATAGGGCTCACACTCACGTGGAACTTAGGCTATCGCCAGATTAAACTTGAAGTGGACTCAGAAGTGGCAATCAACCTCATCTCTTCCTCGACAAGCCGTTCAATGACCCACAATCCCATAGTTCAGGATATTAATGAACTGTTTACGCGGAGCTGGACTGTTGTATATCGTCATATATACTACGTGAATAACAAATGTGCTGACTGATTAGCGATCTATGCAAAGCATTTTGTTTTAGGAACTATTTATTTTGATATTACACTCATTGGGCGCCCTGTTCTCCTTTTAAAGGATATGTCGGAACCTATTTCTCTAGACTCATATTATAATCTATTTTCTTCTTTCTTAATTAAAAAAGTTCTCATATTAAAGAGAGAGTGAAAAAAATAAATTTACTAAACATATTTAAAAAATAAAATTTCATAAATGACCTGTACTCCTATCC
>JANSVA010000217.1:8006080-8017425 GCA_025504915.1 Erythroxylum reticulatum
ATTGCAATGAATTAATGAAGAGTTACATAACACAATTCCACCATACATTCAATGGGACGTTACACATTGTCCGGTGGACATAGACAGCCTGGGATACAAATTTACTACTTCCCGTAAGACCAGGAGCATTTGTCTATTGAACGACATATGCTTCATATGCAGATAGGCAGCTTAACTGCCGAGAGCCAGAGGCAAAATCACGAAGGGTGGATTGTTTCTACGTTGAGTCATAGGCGGAATCTCAACTCAACTTACGTTGAGTCTCAAGTGTACATAATCGGAGACATTTTGATGGGATCCACTGCATGCATCGAGGATGGTCGAATTTGGGATTTTCCCTACATCAACATACAATTAACTATATAGAATTAAATTAAGAGCATAAAGGAGAAGACTCCAAACTTCATATGACCTAGGATAATTGGAAATTAGGATTCTTCTCAATTTTTAGAGAATTTAAGTTAAACACTTTATAATTAAGTTAATTGTAACTAACTAATTAAATTAGTTTTATTAAGAATTAAAAATGTCACATTAATATTAATGTGATACATAATGAATGGATAGCTAACTTTGTCTAATTTTTTGTCTATTCAAGATTTATTTCAAATTTTTTATAAATATTAAAATTTGTTTTAAATGCTTCAAAATATTAGAGCTGAACTTATATTTTAATAAAAATATTAAAATCTAATTTACACTTTTTTGCTTTTAATGTTCATTAAACATTCCAATGAAAATACGTGTCAAAGTGCTTTGAGTTGCGCTAAGTTCATGCGAAGAAGTTATTCTTTAATCGGAAACAATTAAAGAGGTATAAGATTTATTCCTTACCTCACTTTCTGGGATAACAAGTAAAAACTAATTCTCATGGAAGCAACAACAGGAAAAAATCTCCACAATTTAATGAAATGTTTGTGTTTAGATATGTGTTACAATATCTTATTCATTAATTTTGAGCATTATTTGTAATTGGACATAGTTGGTTATTTGAGGAATATGATTATGATGAGTATTCTATCTTATGTGGGATTCTTGAAGATAAAGTTTATTTTGGTTAAAATCCTAGTGAAGATAGTATTTAACTAGGATAAAATTACTATATTTTAATGAAGATAATGTGTACATTTTTGGTAATTTTAAGACTATCTTTAACAGCCTATTTTCGATAATTCTATCATCTAAGGCAATAGAATTTTCGAATATCCTATCAACATTGGACGACTGTGTTTTTTGATCTATTGTCTGAATTTTTGGGGCTATTGTTACTGTTTTTGTGTTGAAAACGACTAGCATATGGTGACTTTGTAGTTGTGTTTTCAGTGATTTGAGTAATCTATTGTGGTTGTGTTCAACGAGAAAATACTAGGATTTTTGGACAACTGCTTGATCAGTTCTTTTGAGAGGAAAATGTGCATATTATTTGTTAGGTGTGCAGCTATGCATGTATGACGTTTCAGTGACGAAATGTTTGCTCGATTGATGGTTAGGGATGTTGATGTGTGCGTGGACCGATCATGATTCTTCTTAATAATTCACAGCATATATTGTTCTACCACTCCCCAAACTTTCGATAGATGAAGCTTCATATTTAAGGGAGTTATTTTTATCTCAAGTGTTCTCTTTGTTTATGTTCTTATTATCTCAATAACTTGAGTGTTTAATTTTCATCTTTCGTATCAAACATTGTTGTGAAAATCCTAAATTGAGGTTAGCTAGAGGTGGTCATTTTATTGGGAGTGATTTACTTTCACGAGTTGTGAGGGCAAGGGATAGTGTCAAGAGATGAGTCGGCTCTGTAATGCCTTGAGTAAAACTATTATTGTTCCTTGGTGAAAGTGATTGAGTTAGGTGAGGGCCCAGTAGACCTAGGCAAGGTGTAGCCAACTACGTTACCAAATTTTAGGTGTTGATTTGTTTATTTCGCTTTAATTTTTCTGTTTTCGTTTGTGTTAAAAATTTCATAATTGCTGACACAATTGCTTTATATCAAGCAACCACAAATATAGTTCAAAGCAAGTGCGGCTGAACTAGAATTTTGCAAAACTACATCCTTTTGGATTTACAATTGGTATTAAAGCATAGGTCACCGAATTAAAACTTAGTACATCAAGTTGGTGCAGATCTGTGTTTTGAAATTTTGGCTACAAGAGAAGGAGCATCAATCACTAGGCCACCATTGTTAGATGGTTTAAATTATCCTTCTTGGAAATCAGGAATGAAAGTATTTATTCAAGCATAAGGAACCAAAGCATGAAATTCAATTTTGAATTGTTGGACACATCCGATGACGATTGACAAAAAAAATAAAGCAGTATCTAAAGATCTATCTGAATGGAAAAGGGATGAAGAACAGGAAGCACTTGATAGCTCTCTAGCAATACATGCAATTTTTAGTGCTATAAATGATGGATGTTTCAATATGATATCAACTTGTGAATCGGCAAAAGAAGCCTGGAACACTCTACAAACAATACATCAAGGATCAAAATATATAATAGCTTCGAAACTTTAGTTGTTGGCAGCTAGATTTGAAGAGCTAAAGATGGATGAAAGCGAAACTATTGGAGACTCCCATGAGAGATTGCATGATATTGCAAACCAAGCACATCAACTTAGTAATAAGTATTCGAATCTAAAACTCACCAAGAAGACATTGAGATCATTGCCTCCGAGATTTATATTGAAAATTGAAGCCATTGAAGAAGGTCCTGATATCAATGAATTATCTTTGGATAAGGTAATTGGAATTCTTACCAACTTTGAGATGAATTTGTTGAGAGATAAGCATGAGAAGAATAAAGGGTTGGCTTTGCAAGCTGAAGTTGCTAAATCTGTGAATGATTTAGTAGACAACTCCAATGAAAATGATGATATGATGTCGCTAATAAGAAATTTTAGCAAGTGGCTGAAGAAGGTGAACAAAGATGGACTTGAGTTCGGACAGAATGTTGGGAGTTCATTAAACAACAATTTCAAATAGCAAGTAAAGGCTTAAAGAGGTGAAAGGAAAGTAAAGAAGATTCAATGTCATGAATGATAAGGTTTTGGACACGTGTAAGGAAGTCTTATACCAGCACTTCGAGTGAAAATGAATCTGAAAGTAAATATGGTAGAAAAAAAGAAATTGTGAGTAATCATATTGCATTCGGTTGGTATAATCAGCAGAAGTTTAATTAGTTCCTTAATAGAAACCAATGAAAAAACTTACGATGAAAATATAGATGTGTCAGTTCTAAACTCAAATTCAAATTGTGATAGCAACTCAGAATTAAAAAAGGAAGACATCTATAAGGTCTATGAATTAATGTATGCTAAATGGGTGAAAACGAATAAGTTGAATGAGAAGCTAAAGAGGAAGAATTTTGCTATAAATAACGTCATCCATGATCTAGAGATGAAGTTATTATCAATAACAAATGAACTTTTTGATACAAAGCTAAAGTTGGTCAATACTGAAAAAGGAATAAGAATATTGAATGGTGGCATCGAGAGGTTAGATCAATTGCTGGAATTTGGCAAAAACAAAGGGGACTTTCAAGATATTGGTTATAAAGGTGAATGTTCTAAGTTGAAGATTAGGCATAATGGTAAAGCTAAATTTGTTAAAGGAGAAACTTTAAAAAGCAATCGTAAATTTGTTCCTACATGTCGTTTTTGTAGGTTAAATAGACATATAAGACCAAATTGTTATAAGCTGTTACAAATGATATTTCAGAGGGCTTAAAATAGAAAATCTAGATACTCTTTGATGAACTTTCAACAACAACTAACATTACCAAAGCATACTTGGGTTAGAAAAGGTGAAAGAAGTTACTTGATGGATTACCAAAGTTGTATGGATGACTTTACTTTTGGATATGGAAAGAAGGCCACGATTAGTAAAAGAGGCACCTTTTGTATGGATAGACTGCCACACTGAAAAATGTGTTTCATATGGATGGTCTAAAAACCAACTTGGTCATAGAAGTCAAAATTAGCCTAAAAATTAGAATAGAGACGCAATAAAGATAAAATCAGAAACTATGTAGATTCACAATTAGTTGCTACTGGAAAAGAAATTGTTCAAACAGAGGACCAGTTGGTTACTTCAAAGTAGGAAACCAACCAGCCAGTTGATGACAAAGATAATATGACAAGGAATAAGACCAAGTTTGAAATTGCTCGAGGGGAAAAGGGATTGAGCACTTTACACTTTTGAAGTATATTGAAGTATATTGATGAGTATTCTATCTTATGTGCGATTCTTGAAGATAAAGCTTATTTTGGTTAAAATCTTAGTGAAGATAGGATTTAATTGGGACAAAATCACCATATCTCAATAAAGATAATGGACAGATTTTTGATGATTTTAGAACTATCTTTAACAACCTATTTTCGGTAATTTTATCCATCTAAGGGAGCTGAATTTTCGGGTATTCTATCAACATTAGACAACTGTTTTTTCTTTACCTATTGGGTGATTTTTTAAGGTTGTATTGTTACTATTTTTGTTTTAAAATATATTTAATAGAGGAATTTGTGGACAATTACACAAGTTAGAGTACTAGAACTCAGTTTGTCTTTAGTCTAATAGTTCATTATTTATATACTTTGAAAATTTTGTAGGAAGTTTTTATATTTTGTGATAACTTCATAATAGTCCTGATAAATTTTTTTATTAATTTTTGCTGACTTGATACTTTTAGGACGTCACACTCCATATGAATAACCACGATATAAAAAATGATTGAGAATACAAACCTCAAAGATAACATGTGTCAAACATCTTAATTTATTGATTTTTATTAATTTGTCATGTTTATATTTTACTGTTTATATTAAAATATAACAAGATTTGATGTCTAACAACCTTTTAATTTTATCTTTATCTTTGCTTTTATTTCATTAATTTTAAATTTTTATTTAATGTTGTAGATATCATGAATAATCTAAAATTTTTCCTCAAGTTTTTTTATTTGACGGGGGTGTTGTTTGGAATTTAGAGGGGTCAATAATCTTAAACTTGAATTACTTGATGGTTTTGATTAATTCTTACGGAGATCAGATGATTACTCAATCCAAGATTATGGTATTAAAATAGGTCTTTATATTGTTGCACTGGTTTATTGAAATTGTTCACAAACTAATCCTGCTCTACATATATACACACTGAACTCATCTTATCACCACCACAAGTTTAGAAATAACACGGACATTCTAGCCACGAAACATCTTAAGAAGAGAATCAATCTTGTCATTCAACATGTTTATACCATCTAAACCATATAAACTAGCTATCCTAATACCTCTCTTTTTAGGTTGATGGTAGCTGTTGGAATCCTTTTTCTCTAAACGTGCAGTAGCATCTTTAGTTGTCATTCCAGTTATAGCATCTTACGGATGAATAAACATTTATTTGCAAGTCTCTAATAACCCCATCGTAGAATATATGAATAATCAACAAATTCAATAGACCATGATGAGGACAACCCTTTTGCGTCTGTAAAATCTTCTACCAAGCTTCAAAGGCTCACCATCTAATTGTGTAAAACTTGCAATGTCAATCCTAAGCTTGGCAATTTTATATGGGGCAAATACTTTCCAAAAATGCTTGTAATAATGTGTTCAACTGGTTAAGTTCAACCATACCTTATTTTTATCTCTCAAGGAAAAGGGAAAAGTCTCAATTTGATTGCATCCTCACTCATTTCATTAATCTTGATAGTGTTACAAATGATTATGAAGTGTCACAAAACATGAATTTTTCTGCTTCTTTGTGTATATTGACAGAAATTATATAATTTATCTATAAGCGCACACAAATCAATTATAGCAAGTTATTAAAACTAAAAATAAAATACTATATTACCATGTTTATTAATCTTAAGAAAACCATAAAAATAAAATAAACAAGGTTTAATAAAGGATAATTAAAATACGAAATTAAGCAAGGTAATCAAATAATGAAGGGACATCAAGATAACGAATGTTAGGATTTTAGGGTTCGCTAATGTAAAATTATAATATCATACAATAATTATTATTATGGTTGAATGAACAATTAACCTAATTCATCTGTATCCTCTTATGAGATACACATGTAT
The DNA here is from genome assembly GCA_025504915.1 of Erythroxylum reticulatum. Classification (NCBI taxonomy): domain Eukaryota; kingdom Viridiplantae; phylum Streptophyta; class Magnoliopsida; order Malpighiales; family Erythroxylaceae; genus Erythroxylum; species Erythroxylum reticulatum. Next base: position 8,012,167 of record JANSVA010000217.1, read on the forward strand.
ATTTAACTAGGTAATTACTACCTCTCGAATGTGTAATTCAACTTAATCAAACTTATTAAGATAGTTAATTTATTTAGTTATCACAATAGTTTAGGATATTGAATTTTCTATATCCAAAGTGTTTATTCTTCTAGTGTATGGATTGTACTTTACCTCCCAATCCTTCATTTCATTTCAATACCTAAGAACAAAGAGAATAAATTTAACTAAATAGTTATACTTTATGCCTTAATATTCAAAGAATCCATCATAAGCTACATCTCTAACTTTAACTAAGGATATAACTATTGAACATCACAAAAACATCAAAAACAAAATAATCTTAAAGCAAAATAAAAAGGGAGAGAATGAACTATAAGAGTTGTCACATTCTCCCCCAATTAATGACAAAATTTTTTTCATCAACCTTCAAAGTCTCCTATAAAACCTCAATTATATTACTTATAATAGATATATAAAAGAGTTATAAGGTGATTAAACTTATAATTCCATGTATTCTCAGAGTGCTTACTATGAGAACCAATGCATATTACACTTCTAGACCCATACCTATTTTATTATAGAGCTTTTCAAGTGCTTATGTGATGAGTTTAGTGTTAGTTCTACTTCATGCTCTAGTTTACTTCTAAATGAATAATACAACCAAAGTGGATCAAACATTGAATTGTGTTGGTCCTATTTTACCCAAAATTTTCACTCTTCCTTAAGTTTTTTCACATCTTTGAGGTAGAATCAATCTCTGATGTCTTTTAAAAAGTTCCTTCCCATCATTTGGTTTCTAAAAGACTCTAAAATCACCTTCAATAAAAAAAATATAAAGTTACATTTAAATCTATGTTTCGTCCTGAAATTATTACATATAAGTCAATGAATCAAACATAAGAGAATATCATATATGCCATAAAGATGCTAAATATAACCACTTAACCCTTATAAACATGCAAAATATATCCTTATTAATGGGCTCTAACTTGCTCATATCCCTCTTCAGAAAAACCTTTGCTACATTATATGTTCTATTATATCTCTTCACTTTTAATTTCCTAAAAAGAATATGCCTTGTCACATGGCTGTGTACCAGGTTGTGTTCACTTAAGACTTTTAATAAACACTCCTTTTGTCCTAAAACTTCAAGAAATTGTATGTCGTTTTATATTATCCATATACAACAACCTTAACTTTGGTCATACACTATTCATAGATTAGGTTATAACTATGGTTAGCACCCCGAGACATTAATTAAGACCAAGCAATGATCGCACTTCTCTATGCTAACCAAATTCGTCAATATGTTAGATGCATTCTCCAAAGTGTGTACCTTTTCCAACTTTTTCTGTCCATATGTAATTATCTTTTTCATTTTGTGAAATCTCATTTCTGTATGCTTAGTCCTTACATGATCACTTGATTCTTTTCCAATTAAATGACATTTTAACTATTACAATGTTTTTAAACTCCATCTTGATCAATACAAAGTTCCTTTACTAGTTTTATATGTCACAATGCTTCTTTAATAGCTTCAGTCACTGCCTTGCACTTTGCTTTAGTTATAGATAATGCAACCATAGAATGTAACATTAAATTTCAACAAATAAGCCCCTTTGTAAGATTAAAGACATATCTTGTAATAGACCTCCTATTATCTAAACCTCCTACACAGTATGAATTTGCATTCCCATAAACAAAGGATCACCATATGCAATGCTAAGTGCAATCCTAAAGTTTGATGTTACTTTTAGTACTTAAATATCCATTTGACTATTTTTCCAATGTTGTCATATAGGTTTTGACATGTACTTACTAATCTGATTAATAGTATGAGTCAAATACAAACCATTATATACATAAAATATCTAATAATCCTAACATATGGCACTTGAGACACATCATTAACCACTATGTATGTCTTTAAGCATTGATCTAGGTAAACATTGAAATTATTTTTCAATGGATTACTTATGAGTTTAGCCTTAGTCATTCCAAATAATTCCAATGCCTTTTAATGTAGCTACTTTAAGATAACTATAATTTTTTATAACTTTTATCCCTTCAAATCTCCACTACTATTATTTTATGAGCTTCACAAAAATATTTTATTTTAAATTCCTTTTCTAACAATGTCTTTAGTCCATTCACATTGTGCATACTTTTTATAACAATTAACATATCATCCATATGAAGTGATAGAAAAATAAACAATCTATCATCAAAACACTTAAAGTATACATAAAAATTATACTCATATCTCATATAGTTAATCTAGATCATGTAAGAGTTAAACCTTTTATGTCTTTTCCATAAAGATAACTTTGACCTATAAAGACACTTCTTAAATTTACACACTAGATGCCCCTTTTTCTGTTGACTAAATTCTTCAGGCTACTCCATGTAAAATTGCATCTCTAACTCATTATGAAGAAAAGTTATATTCACATCCTTTTGTTCTAAGTGCATACCAAACTAGCTACTAAAGTCATCAGGATCCTTATGGAAGTATGTCTAATTATTGAGAAAAAGATCTCATTATAACCAATTCCCTTCTTTTATATATGCCTTTTACTACTAGGCGAGCCTTGAACTTTTAACCCTCTTTTCTGCTACTATTGGCTTCCTATTATATACATACTTTGCAACCTATAGGTAACTTCATTTTGGGAAGCTACACTAGCTCCCATGTTTGATCCTTATGTAACGACTCAATCTACTTAACTATAACTCCTATCTGTATATCTTTCTCATGACGGTTCATAACCTTTTAAAAAGTATTTGGATCCCCATTTCTTATAATTAGTGTGAAGGATATCAAGGCTTCATAAACATATATATTTAGTGATTTACTAAGGGGTTTTTATTCTATTACTGTTTATACTATGATTATAGCACCCCACTCTCGCAAGACACATACTAGACATCCTGAGTGATATCCAGATTCGGGCCTGGCAAGGGTGGCATGCTAGCGCACTCAGTCAGTAAAATCTCGTTACAATTTTTTCAGCAATGTACACATATGTGGAAATTAGTTAAAAAATTAGGCCACTTTATTTCATAAACATTTTTCATTTACAAGTGTCACCAGCATTTTTTTATCGTCAGAATTTCAATTATTACTAGGGCCCATTTCAGATACAAAACACTCACAATCGTAATGTCATTACAATATAAATGCATTTGCATGCACATTGTACAATAATTTTGGAATACATTCCGAATACAAAAATTAATGGAAAATTCTATGCAAACGCAAACTGATTCTGACCTCTACCTCTTACTTGAATGTAGTGGTTATACTCCCGTTTGCCCAGTGGGGTAACTCTTTTGAGCTTGAAAAATATTGCAAATTTTGGGTAAGTTTTGTGAACTCAGTGAGTGACTATCCTTGATGGTTTACTCCGTCACATAACACACATAATTCACATCATTTATCTAATAATCACATTAAATCACATACACTTGATCAATCATTTCAGATTTTACATTCAACGCATTATAATCATTCGTATCATACATATCCAGTGCACATAAGACTCATTTTTCATTTGTTACTTTGTTGTGACCGAGTGCCTAAACTGTCCCATATCTATTATGGATACTGGGTTCATTGATAACTGTCCCGTAGTTGTTGGGGATACCGGGCTTATTTTACATAGTGAGCCATTGGCATTGATACACTTTTTGAGCTTTAAGCTCTTTTTTTTCACAATCTGAGCTTTAAGCTTTGTTTTGGTGGCTACTTCGATCACAACTGCCTTTATGTTTCATGCATTGATGTAATAGAATGCATCACATATCATATGCTCAATTAGTCACATGTTTACATATGCATATTCAATTCACATTTTCCATCGAACTCAAAGTACGACATTCAACATCATTATTAAGTAACACTTTTTCAATCATATTCATATTTGTATGTTTCTTCAGAACTAGGTTCGACATTCAAAGATCACATTTAGAAACACTTATTTCATCATGTTCACATACAAGTAGCACTTCAATATTGCATTCAAGCATTAGAAACCTCGGACTTTCATTGTCAGGAATCACACAATCAAATCACATTTGCATCTCATTCATAATCATTCAATTCATAACTTAAACAAAACAAACAATAAAATAAGACCATCTAGGTCTTCTCACAGTACGCTCTAGATTAGCATTAGCTTCAATGATTCTGGAAACGTTTAGATGTAGAAATTTAACCAACATATCAAAATTCTACAATACAAATGTTGCACACACATTAATAATTGCACAATTATAAGTATTCCCTTATGTACAAATGTGTATATGAAATATGTACAATGCATGTTCATAACAATCCTGGTATATTATCAAATTTCACATCTTATGCATATTATCATTTTTAGCATTATTTGCTTTCATAATATCCCATTTCTCATTCACTTTTACTAGATACTCATTACTCCTCTTATTAAATCACAACTTTAATCATATGAATATCTTTATTACCATTAAACTCATGCCTTTGGTACTTCATAGCAGCAATTCATTTACTATTGTTATTCCAAAATTACAAGATCCAACATTATTCAAATTCTCATTTCTTCTTACAACATCTCCAAAATTTTAGATCTTCAGGTTTCTTTTGGATGATCATTTTGACAAGGAAAATGAAGGAATTTGAGAACACTTTCTTATAGAAAAATTGTTCTACTATCTCTTAAGTTTATAATGAAACCAATATCATTCAATTTAGTTCAGAAATGCGAAAGTTATACTCCAAATTTCTTCAGACTGTTCTTATACTAAAACAGTATACTATACTTAACTTCATTCCAGAAATTAAACATCTTAGAGTCTGAATTACAATTCAAATTCTTCAGATAATTTGTAACCAATGTCTCTAGTTTACTTCAAATTAAAGATAATCTCATTTAGACGTCTGGAGAAGAAGTTGTGGACAAAAGAAACAAGACTGTTCAGTTTGAAATTGCTCTCGGGTGCACGAACCAAAATCAAGTCACGGTTACTATTGAAGAACACAGTGTCTTGATGTGACAATTAAACATTAGTCTAGCAATTAAACTCACAGTCATGAGGGAGAAAAGTTATGGGCGTGAGTGACTCACAAGTGTGAGGAAAAAAAGTCACGGGTGTGATAAGTAAGGACAAAAATGTTGGACTATTTGAGAACACACTCAGTCAGACCCGTCCCTCATTTTTCACTCTATGTCCCCAAAATGATTTCATATGGATAAGATTTCTGGTTGGGAAGTAAAAAAATGTATTACGAGTCCA
>JANSVA010000217.1:8022520-8046022 GCA_025504915.1 Erythroxylum reticulatum
CCCAGAAGGTGTTAGTACTAAAAGTGTTGGTTTAGGACTTGATACAGAGGTGGATGATGATGATGATGAGCATGACGATGGTTTCATATGTTTTCAAATTCTTAATGACTACAAACTAGTTGAAATTGAGTCAACAGATTTTGATAGTTCTATTGGTAGTAATCAATATCCTAGCAGAGAAGAGCCTGGTGAGGCGTTGCGAAGACCAAGTAGTACTATTAGGCACAATCCATTTGATGTTAAACCAAATTGGAGATTAGGATTGGAGTTCGACTCTAGAAAAGAATTTAAAGAGTCTGTTGTGAATTATGCAGTGTGGACAGGCTATAATGTCAAGTTTAAGAAAAGTGAAAGACAAAGGATAAGAGTGAGATGTATTGAGGGATGTCCATGGAAGTTGTATGTCATTTATGACAAGAAAGAAGGGTGCTTTAAAGTGGTGACATATAATGATGAGCATAGGTGTTCTATAACTAACAAACTAAAAATGGTTTCCACTAAGTTCCTAATGGGACATTTTAGGGACATAATACTTGACAAGCCTAATATCTTGACAACGAAAATGGTTAAAGAATGTTGAGAAAAGCTCAATATATCTGTCAACTCAAGTATGTGTAGAGCTGTCAAGAGGAGATTGAGAAAAGAACGGGCGAGTAATTATGTGAATGAGTGTGCAAAACTACAAGGATACGCTCATAAGTTGAGGAATAGTAATCCTGAATAAACAATTAAGTTAAAGCTGGCTAGAAATCAGGAAACTAGTTTGTTACAAGTATACAACTATTAAGATTTACACGTTATTGACAATGATAATTAAAACATGTAGTTGGCTATGAAGTTTATTCATTAGTTCATCCATCTTTATCTCTATTCTGTAGTTCAAAAGATTATACATATGCTTTGATGCGATAGAAAGAGGATGGAGACATTTAAGGCCTATCTTTGGTATTGATGATTGTTTTTTAAAGATTGAATTATAAGGTCAACTATTGAGTACAGTTGGGTGGATAGGGATGGAGGTATGTATCCGTTGGCTTGGGTAATTGTCGAGGTAGAGAACATTGATTCATCGACCTAGTTTATGAGTTTGTTGCTTCGTACTTGGAGTTGGGTTATGGTGAAGGATTAATAATAATATCATATATGCAGAAGCTATTTTCTCATTAATTAATGGACATATTATATTGCGTCAACTATATAATTAACTTTATCTATTCTATTGTTATAGGGATTGATTAGAGCAGTTGAAGACACAATACCATATGCCACTCATTGTAGGTGTGCATGAAACATATACCATAATTGGGAAATGAATTTCAAAGTAAAAGACTTGCGAAAGCAATTTTGGAATTGTGCTTGGTCAACATATGTTAAAGATTTTAACGAGCAGTTGAAAAGGTTGGACAAAATCACACCTAGATGTGCATCATCGTTGCTCAAATATTCGAAGGAGAGATAGGCACAATGTTACCAATCATTTGAATCCAAATTTCCAGTTGTTGATAACAACACAAGTGAAACATTCAATGGATGGATATTGTCGGCTAAAGATAGGCTAATTATAAGCATGCTAGAAACAATTAGAATAATAGTGATGAAAAGGCATGTAGCGAGGAGACAATTTGTACATGGATGGAAATCAAAAGTTGAACCCGAGGTTATGAAGAAATTAAAAAAGAATAAGAAAGATGTTATGCATTGGAGAATTGTCTAGAATGGTGATGAAGCGTATGAAATTAGCAAAGGTGATGCCAAACATATTGTGAGGATTGGTAGAAACCAATCATGTAGTTGTAGGGCATGGGAGCTGTATGGATATCCTTATAAGCATGTTGTAATTGCTATTCACCATTTAAAACAACGGTTGGAGGCATATATGGACCATTGTTAATTCATGGCAGTGTATGAGCATGTCTTAAAACCTATTAAAAGATCAATTTTCTGGCCTACAATTGATGATGAAGATATAGTAAACCCTTAGCAAAAAGAGCCATGCTTGGAAGACCTAAAATAACTAGAAGGAGACAAGTAAATGAACCTACTAAGTTGAGAAATCCAATCATTTATTAACCCAACCAGCTCAACAATCTCCACAGGTATGACAAATTCTTTGTATGTATTGCTTCATATATCTAATGATCATTTATGACATTATTTGATTCATATTTATTAGGTCATTCTTGATGTCTCCTCACAACCTGAACATGTTGTTGTACCAGTCAACAAAGCAATATTGTGAGTATATTTATCTCTTCAACTATTATTGATTTATTTCAAGATTGAATATTGTTAACTACATGTTTATTTGTAGGTTGGTATCTCTTCGCATAGTTGTAAACGGAGATCCACATTCATTCAAACTGTCTTTTGAACCAAGAGGTCAGAGGTTTAAAGGATAACCTAGCATAACTTCTCAACGGTTACAAATTGAAGCAATGAGGCGGAGATTGTTAAGAAATCAACCAGTACATGATCAACTTTCTCCATCAAGTGCAAATGAGGGAAACAATGTGGTTGACAGGAGACTTTACATTCATGTTGTGTGTATGGATGGATAGATAGCATAACTTTTGCATATAAATGAATTTTAATGTAATCACTTTGTTGATATTATCACTTTTATATATAATCACAATTGGACATGTTGCTTTAATTGTTTATTTTGATATAATTTTTGTATTTAATTGTTTATGATGAGGCCATATGAACAATTAAAGCAAATTTATGAATAACAAAACAAAAAAGAAAAAACATAGTGCAAAATATATTAGTTGAAAGATGGAGTCTCATAACTAAATAGTACATTTTACTTTTACTTGTCCAGAACAAATCATATTTTTAAACTCATCATAAGTATAAAAAACCCTATAATAATTAATACAACAAATCCCAACTCATTTTTCTTTTTAGCAAAACAATGTCTTCTTTCATTAGCTTTATTTGTTCCTCAACTTTGAATGACGAATGTGATTCAATTGTGCTTCGTTCAGCCTCCTGCTTCAAACGATCCACTTCTTTCTTCAGGTTATGAATTACTTCATTAGCTCTGTCGCTAAATTTGTCATCATACCACTTAAAATTTTCACATTTTCCAACCTAAAAGATCATTAATAATTATAAGAAAAAATATTAAACATATATACAAACAATTTTAACTTATCAACAAAAATTAAGAGGTCGTTTGGTTCTACTTCTATTTTTCTGTTGTAATTTTCAGTATTCAGTATTCAGTATTCAGTATTCAGTTTTTGTTTTTAGTTTTTCATTTTTGTTTTTCTTTCAAATAAAAACAAAAACCTATTTGGTTGTTAATGTTAATGTAGTTATATTTTTTGGGTAAATCAGTAAATATGATAAATCAATAGATATGAGTTATGTACACATCTAGAGACTGCCTAAAGTACCAAGTCTCATTATATAGCCAAAATGACCTGACGGAATCCAAGAGAAACTAAAAACCTACATCTACAGCTTCCTTCAAGCAAATAGAAGGAAACTGAATCTATAAAAAGAATTAGAGAACTACAATCAAGAACTATTGAAACCTTCCACCTAAGGGCATCCTTAGGAAATCCAAAAAGGTAAAACATTAACCAGACACTCACACATATACAGAAAAAAAAATTACAACAGTTCAGCAACCAAAACCAAAAAACTCATGGTAAAGATTTCACAGCCTTAAAACTCATAACTGGCCTCTCCAATTCTGCTAAAAGATAGTATCTCCATTATAATTGGATACCGAGGATAAAGAGGAGAAAAATTTACTCTAAAGAAATCCTAACTGTCCTAAACTGGTTCAACCTACTTCTATCACTTATAGTCACTGCAATCTTGTAGCTTCTCATCATCAAAGATACCGATATAGCTTGGTAGAATCCATTAACTTTATCTCCTTCACTGAAGTCAGATTTTTCTTGATAAGTAAGGTCCTTTGCATAATGCGCAGACCTATCCCTCTGATACTTGCATCCAATCTATCCCCACTCATCCAAAATCAATCTGACAATTAAGAATACTATCTTGATGATTGGGTTTAGCATTGTTATAACTTGCAAAGAGGAAGATGACTTCTCTTTACCTGAATTTTCCATAACTTGAAACCAACCTGCAATACATTTCATTAGACAAAACATAACAGAAAATACCATAATTGCCTTCTCTTGATGTTTATACAGAGTTGTTCCACAACTTAGTAGATCACTCTAGTGATAATGCCCCCCACTTCCATAACTGTGCCTTTGAAGGTTCTAAAGTTCCTTCGTTCCATAAGTTATATACACTAACAGAAAGAAGGATTATAAAAGTGTTGGGATCAAAGTTTCTAAAGTTTTGAATCTGATTGAACCAATTCAGAATGGATTGAAGGCTTAACAGGTTTAGGGTGTTTATCTGAAAGTGGTTAAGACAATGTAACCACACTGCTTTTGAGAATGAACATTCAAAGAAAAGGTGGTTAATAGACTCATTATCAAAAGAACATAGGGAGTAGTGATTTAAGATGTAAGAATAAAGGAGCTTATCCCTTGTTTGAAGTTTATCAAGAAAAGCTAACCACAGGATGAAAGAATGCCTTAGATTTGTACCTTTATGACACGCTAGGTTATGCCAAGGCACTCTCGGAATAGGAGGTCTCATAAAATTGTAAGCTGAAGCATTTGTGTATGCTTTTGAGGGGCTGACAATCCATTCCAATCTATCAAGGAAAGAACAATCTGGTTGATACATTAATGGCTTTGGCCTACGAATGATCTCATTTGTGGCATCTTGCTAGCACCATCCATTGTCTCTGATAACTTCGGCTACTTTTGCATTCATTGGGAGTTCTGAACCATTGATCACTATAGGAGTTGAGAGATCCTTTAAGATACCTCTAGGATGCCAAGGTTCCTGCCATAAGAAAGTAGAATTTCCATTTCCTATCCTAAATCTAAATTGGTTCCTAATGAGATCTCTAACAAGTTGAAACTTTCTCCAACTCCAAGAGCTATTATAAGTCAGTAGAGCACACCAGAAATTTGTCCTTTTAAGAATAATGGTATGTACCCATTTAACCTATAAGGCTTCCTTATCATTAAAAAGAACCCATAATCTTTTTCCTAACAAAACATTATTCCTGGTAGCTAAACGTTTAATCGCTAGCCCACCCTCTTTTCTAGACCTACAAAGGTCATTCCATTTAACTTTCACATGAGCTTTGGACACCACCTTACCAGACTATAGGAAATTCCTAAGTTTGGACTCTATTTCTTTGATAATGGAGGAGGGAAGTATGAATTGACTAGACCAATATACCTAAAAAGTAGAGAGGACAGAGATTACCAACTGAAGTCTACCAACATAGGACAAGATTTTATGGGTCCATTTATTAACCCTAAAATCAATTTTATCTAACAGTGGCAAACAATCTCTCCAAGATAACTTACCAGTTAACAGAGGTGCTCCTAGATACTTAATAAGGAGATAATCTCTTTGAAGACCTGAAATAGTTTCCATCTGATGGGCCATATGATCCATATCAGGAGATAAAAAGAACTGACTCTTATTGAGGTTTATGTCCATGCCAGAAAAATTTGAGAAAGTGCACAAGCAATTAAGCAAAGTATGCACCGAAGTTAAATCAACATGACAAAACAATAAGAGATTATCAGGAAACAAAAGATGGGAAAGTTTATGAGCTTTAAACCTCCAGTGGTATTGAAAAGAAGCATTATCTAAAACTGAAGCATCCAGACTCCTAGAGAGAACTTCCATACAAATAATAAAGAGATACAGAGATAGAGGATCTCCTTATCTTAACCTGACTTACCACGAAAAAATTTAATAGGCAAACCATTAATCAGGATAGAGTATGAGGGTAAGGTTACACACTCTTCAATCCATATGATAAACTTATAAGGAAGTCCTATAGCTAAAAGCACACAAAGGAGGAAATCCCATTGAATTAAATCATAGGCTTTTTCCAAATCTAATTTAAAAGCACATCTCTTATAATTCTTAACAAGGTGATATTTCTTAAAATTTTCTTGAGTTAGAAGGATGCTGTCTCCTATATGTTGGTTTTTTATGAAAGCACTTTGATTTGGATTGATAATGTGGGGCAGTATCTCTCTGAGTCTATTGGCCATGATTTTAGTGATCACCTAATAGATCATGTTACAACAGGAGATAGGTCTATAATCAAAAACAGTAGACGGATTATTCTTTTTAGGAACTAAAGAAATAAAAGTTGATTTAAGCTCTTTGAGAAGCCTCCCATGTTGGAAAAAATCTTGAATGACCCTAGTGACATCATCCCCAATAATGTGCCATATATGTTTAAAGAATAAGCTATTAAACCTATTCAGGCCAAGGGCCTTACTAAGATTGAATGGGGAGAATACATCTCTAATCTCATGTGCAAAAACTTTAGCAATAAAAGTGTTTCAAAGGTTTTTAGGAATCGGAAGAGGAAAAAGTGCTACCATGTACTCCCTAGAAGAGCCTAATTCTTTCTTATGCCCAAGAGAGTTTTGGAAAAAAAAACCATGAATTGTTTTTGAATTTCTTCTAAGTCAGAAATCCTATGATCATTATCCACCACTAATGAGTGAATGTTATTCTTGTTTCTATTTGACAAGAGTGAGTTGTGGAAGAACTTGGTAATCCTATCCCCCTCCCTGAGCCACTTAATAAAGGATGATTGTTTATAGAAAGATTCTTGATCACTTAAAGCTTTAATCAAATCGGTAATGGCCTCATTTTCCTCAGTTACCAGTTGAGTCCTATTAGGTTGAAGTCTCATTTGGTCTTAGATATTTTTAAGGATAGCTTGACACTTCTCAACCCTACCATTAACATCACCTACCTATTCTGAGTTCAAGGATTTAAGTGCTTTTTTGACTATTTTAAGCTTAGAAACCACACTGAACATAGGATTTCCCCGGACGTGAGAATTCCAAACATCTTTTACCACCTGAAGGAAATTTGGTTGGGAGACTAGGAAATTGGAAAACTGAAAGGAGAGGACCTCTTCTTTAGGAAATCTAAAGACCTAATCACTGCAGGGGAGTGGTCTAAAATGTTAGGATTATGAATCTCTCTATAGGATCTAGGAAACCGAGTACTCCAATATGAGTTGATAAGAGCTCTATCTAATTTTCTTGCTATGTAGAGATCACCAGATTGTTTATTAGTCCAAGTAAAAATAGAACTGCTAGAATTTAAATCATACAATCCATAATCCTCTAAACACTTCATAAAGTCACTCATACCATTAATAGCCGAGGAAATAAGAGGTTTTGCCTCATGAGAAAACATAATAGCATTAAAGTCCCCAACTATAATCCACGGATGGCTCCTAACATTGATTTTGATATCATAAAGAGTAGACCAAAGATTTTCCTATGATTAAAAATGTTCAACCTATAGACACAAGTGACAAAAAAAGATGAAGCACAGTTCATAGGGGTCACATCCAAATGAACCTATTGATCATTGGAAAAATATAGGAGAACATAAGAACCGATCTAGATTCCAAGTTATGACAAACCTAACATATGAATCTTGGTTTAGATTACTATAGTAAGGCCAGCTAGGGAACTAGAAGAGCATATATTATTCAAAAGTGAATAAGACTTAATCCTAGACTCTATCAAACAAACAAAATCTTTAAAAAAGATTTTATAGCTAGCTATTTTTTTAGTTTGTTGAGACCCCTAACATTCCAAAAACCTAAATCCATCGTACTAAACAGAACTAAAACCCTACTACTTTTTTCTTCTAGATTTCTTACTCTTCCTAATAGTAAAATCCCCCTCTACCCCTTCCAATATACCCGCACTCTGAGATTCAATAGAGCTATTTAGAACCAAATCAGATTTAGGAGAGTAAATAAGATTACCTGCTGGACTCACAACAGGGAAATCAGCATTTTCAAGACATCCTATAAAATCATCCTGCTTCTACTGGATTTCTTTACCCTTACTTTGCTCTTTGGGGATTTCAAAAAGTTTGCTCTCCTTAGGACTTACTTTCTCCTTTTTAGTACCTTGCCCCTGACTACACTCCTGAGGTTGGTTTACATATATAGGTAGTGAAATATGCTCCTCTTCCAACTCTTGTTGTGTCCTAGTTTCAAACATATGGCTTGTAGGTTTCAATTCCTTCTTTTGTGTATAATTCTCAGGCTTCCATCCATATTCTATCTTAATTTCCTTAAAAGATACTTTTCCTTCTTCGTTATAAGTGGCCAACTGAAAAGAAGAAGGCCAACTCCTCTCCAATTCTAATTCCTTACACATTCTGGCATATAGAATTCTAGATATCCTAGCTGTTTAGGTATCCATAAGCAGAGGATGCCCCACTGCACTAGTTATCCTACCCAACCCTTCGTTATTCTAGTATTCATATGGAATATTGTGGAATCCAGTCCACACTAGGGCATACCTAATCTCCTTCTGCTCCCTCGCATTCAAGCTCCATTTCTTAAAGAATAAGGGCTTCCTTTAGATATGCCAAGGGCCCTTCTCCAATACCTCATTTATACCCACCTCATAATCAAATTTGAATAGAAACTTATTTGAACTAGTAATCAGAGTTTCAGTTAAACCAAATGCTAACCAGGATCGAGAGGGCTCTCTGAACCACTAGGTAGGCAGGATGTTTGCCAATGAAGAAGCCTATCAAAGCATGTTGAAATTTTGCGGCTTCTTTCTGTGTCAGTTATGGCCACAGGATAACAAAATTTTAATCATCCTTAATCTATAGGGGGTAATAGGCCAATGCCTTAACATTCGAGGATTCCTCTACTAATTCTAAAACTATTGATTTCTAGTTTTTAGTAGTGGTTTCACCAAAGCTCTAATATCTTAAGTGTTTAAGGAAGTCTCTAGTTCAAAAGATTTTTCATAATGAATTTGCCCTCCGACAATTGTCTAATTCTTAATAGGAGAAGAAACTAGAAGGTTCGAATCTACATTTTGGCTGAGATTACGGTTTGGTGAAGGAGTCGAAGGGGAATGTTTAGGTGAAGGGACATTGATTTGGGCTAGAGGAACACAAGATGAGGAAGGGGAAGAAGAAGACGCAGCCATGGATTAAAAGGGGAGTAGAACCACTGACGCTCTAGGAAGTTATGGGCTCTCTGCTATTCTCACTCTCGCATCTTTCGCACCTCTCTCACATCTCTCGCATCTCTGCTATATTAATAATAATTATACATTAGATAAAACTTAAAGATAAATTATTTTTAATTAAATAAATTTATTGAACCTCTTATATAATAGTTATTAACAAATTATTAATAAAATTATGTCATTTTAATAAAATAAATAATTTATAAATTAAAATTTTATTTATAAATTAATATATGTTTGAAATATATTTTAATTATTAAATCAAATTTTATTTGAATATTTATATATTTTTAATTTAATTATATTTATTAATAATTATTAAAATTTAATTACACATAATTTAATTATCAAAATTAATAAATTATTCATAATTTTATTAATAAATAATTTAAATTTATTAAATATATAATGTTGAATTAACTTATTCATAATTAATAATTAAATAATATATAGTTAAATGATAGTAAATCAGATTATGAAAAAACAAAAATAGGAAACAAAAATAACTTTTTATGGGTTTCATAATTTTTGAAAACCAGAAATAATTTTTGAAAACCGGAAGAAATCAAAATCAAAAATGGAAACTAAAAACTCAAAGAAACAAGTTTTTTTACTGAATTTGAAACAAAAATAGAAAACCAAAAATAAAAAATGGAAACAAACAACCCCTAAACTTACACAATATTTGGAGCATCCATAAAATCTTCTTCCTGGCTTTTTTTTCACTCTATGAGGTTTTTAACGGAGCTCTTAGACCACAATGACAAACCACATTATCATTAATTGAATTTAACGTAGTGTTAGTTGAAGACGTCACGTTCATATCTTTGGATAGTTGCTGCAAATTCATATGAGTACTTTTACTTCTTCTAATCAAAGGTCAAAACAATATGTTAACAATCTCAAATAACTCCATACATAAATCATTCATATATGTCATGTATATTCAAACAATGTGTTAGGAGTAAAAAGCATCAATTGGTTTCACCAAATTCATTAAAATTTTCCTAGACCCCATTCCATTAATTTCTTTATTAAAATTGTATCAAATTTTACACATCATGAACTTTCTCCAGATAAAAAGACATAAGACTTTAGCGTTTAGTCTTATGTCTACCTTAGAACATACATAAATCTCCTATGTTGCCATCTATGTTAGTCAAGATTTTCCAAGATATTAATAAGTGTATCCGGTAAGAGCAAATGGTCCAGATCTAAAATAAGTCCATGATTTGATCAGATCCTCCTTTACAATTAGTTCAAACACCCATAGATGGCTCCCACCTTCTTATTGCTGTTAGTGAAGGTACTAGAGAGTGTACTAAAATACCAATATACACCTATCATCAATAACCATGTTTAGGCATTTCATGGTTAGTCAACAGTATGTAATCATATATTACTTAAGGCTATCCATTATTCAACATTGCACAAAAGATTTGGAGTGTAGCTTCCTAATAATCTATGGTTTATTAGTTCCCTTACAAATGAACTTAATTGTAAAGATGATTATATCCTATGTATTTTACATTTCGGGAATTAAGCATAGTGAAGATGATTGGCTATTCTAGGTTGCAATATTGCTTGTATATGTTACATAGGAGCAATCAAGTTTGCTATGTATGTGCTACATAAGAGTAGTCACTCGCTGCTATCTTCTAAGACTCAAATCATGATAGAAGATTCAATGTCTACTAACCAACAGTTGATTCAATTACATAGGAGATTAGGACATCCATCGTTTCATGTTTTAAAACATATAATAACCAAAGTTGTTTAAATTGTGCAATTTCAATTTACTGTTTTTTAATGCTTGTAAATTTTCCAAGCACAGAAGACATTCTTATCCTTTCAATGTCCTGAAAATCTACTAGAGTGATGCAATACTCTCAACTGTATTTTTTATTAATACAATGCCTTTGAAATGTTACAACTAATATGGCAACACTAATAAAGCAACTTAGCAACAAATAGTGAAAAATAGTTGGTGTATTCATCGACAATAAGTGGAGGCAGATCAGATAAAATAAAAACAAAAGTAAAAATACCACGATGAGGTAGATAATAATGGACCATGATGAAATGTCCTAAAAGTCTACTACGGTGATGCAATACTCTCAGTTTTATTTTTTATTAATAGAATGCCTTTGAAATCTTACAACTAATATGGCAACACTGATAGAACAACATAGCAACAAATAGTGAAAAATGGTTGGTGTATTCATTGAACGGAAGCAAAACAATAAGTGGAGGCAAACCAGATAAAAAAAACAAAGTAAAAATACCATGATGAGGCAGACAACAATGGACACAAACAAACAGATTTAGGGGACCACAGAAAGCGTAAAAGGCAAACAATAATGACCTACCATGATGAGATGTCATCTAAGAACACACTGGGAAGAAGAGGGACGAAGGGTGAGATGAGGGATTGTGTGTGAAGAAGATAGGAAATTAGGGATTAGGGAAGAAGAATATGTTGCATGGTGATGTTTGTGGATGGCACATTGGGGATTAGGGATTAGGAAAGAGGAAAACGGTGCGTGTGAGGGAGGAGGGGCTTCAACAAAAACGTTGCGTCTGTCTTCCACAAAATGCTCCATCTCGTATTCATCCTGAAACGTTGCACTTGAAGGAGGAGGGAGATGCAATGTTTTTGGAGTTGATGTGGGACCCACCTCCATGCCACTTCAGCAAACAGTGGGTCCCATATCTACAGAAATTAAAAAATATTCCACGTCAACAGATGATTGATGGTGCCTTTACGACATCAGTGCTTAGGTTCAATCTAAATAGCTTCCATATCTTGGGATCTAATTTGAACTTTTGATAAACTTTAGGATTCAATTTGAACACTCTGAAATGTTAGGATCTATTTTGTACATCTGTGAAAACATTAGAGACTAATTAGTCATTTTGGCCAAAGTATAAATAATAACCTTTTTAAGTAAACTTTGATGGGGGTTGATGGTTTTGTAAGTTTATATGTCATTCACACCGTATTTAGCAATTACAGTGATGATATTTTTGATGAACTCATGATTAAGTCTTAACTACTAAGATTTCAATCCAGACAACATCATTTAAAGTAAGAGTTGCCCTACAACCATGGTAAGTATATACTATGTTTTAACCACCGGTTCTCGGTGATCTATATATGTTTGTAGTTATTAAATTTCAATATGGATCATAGTCTAGAAATGTCTGGTGTGACTAATAAATTTATCAATGACGTAGGATCTGGAATAATAAGTTGAGACATACTGCCATAGGCTGACTTGTCGGCCTTACGGTGACCACTAGTATAGGAAGATCAACAAATTGGAAGCATGCAGAGGTGATGTCTTGGATGAAGTCATCACAAGATTTAATTTGGAAAATTCTGACTTCTCAGTTCTTCATTAGAATTCGATAATATTTCCTGTCACCTGCCATGGTCTAAAATACAGATGACTCGGGGTCTATTTTTTAAAATTTCCTAGATTGTTGTCTTTTTTTAAGCGTTGTCACTTCACAAACATGCCATGATGATCTTATATATTTTAATTAATATAATTTCTTCTTAATTTCTAAAAAAAATACCACCAAACTGTCAAAAGCCAAAAATAATCCGTCTGTCTCTAATTCCTTGAAAGCGTTACAAGGGCTTCTAAAATAATCCGTCTGCCTCTAATTCCTTGAAAGCGTTACAAGGGCTCCTACATTTCACATTGCATATGCAAGAAAATGACGGAACGGGAACATGTTCATGCATGCTTGCTTCTGGAAATTACTTGTAAAATTTTAACCTCTAAACATGTATATTAAAGATTGTGAGCCTGAACATGAGGAAGAGCATAGCATGGCCTTCTCAATTCAGAATTACATATTTCCACAAAATTTGGAGCTTGAATTGTAGGCGGCTCATCAGCCCGATACACTTACATTATTATTAAGTGAGAAATATTATACATTATTTTATTAACTCTTTTCACCAATTCGTGATGTAATTTTTTTCACTAATCAAGTTCGTTATGGTATATATAAATCTTTTAGGTGTGGGGTTCGACTACTTTTCCCCCTGGAAATTTCCATTGGAAGCGTTATTCCCCGAAGGACGTCATTGCTTTCACAAATTGGACAAGTACTTGCCGATTCCTAGGACCATTTGCTCTCATTTGCTGAGAACCAATATCATAAATCTTTTAGGTGTGGGGTCACATATTACAATCAACTACTTTTCCCCCTGGAAATTTCCATTGCAAGCATTATTCCCCAAAGGACGTCATTGCTTTCATAAATTGGACAAGTATTTGCCGATTTCTGGAACCATTTGCTTTGCTCTCATTCGGTAAGAACAATCATCATCCCCAGAAGATCGAAACAACGTTAGAAACGAAATCGGATTGTCCTACTTGAAGGTTTGTACGACTATATGACCCACTACAATTACAATTATATGGCTAATTAATATTCATAGGACATGTCTGAATTGTCGGCAAATTCTATATAAGTGGCATCATGTGAAATACTATTACGCTTATGGTTTATGTTCTTTTTTCTTTTTTAAAATTGCAAATATCATACTAATTTTAGTACTGGATTGAATTCTAATACAATACTATACCGATATTAATCAATATAGAGTACTGTTTTAGATAATTTTTTAAATTTATAGAATAATCTTTGAATTTTTTAAAAAATTGAGAAACAATTCTTTATCATATTATATTGTATACTTTATAAATTTATATCAATCATGTCTTCAAAAATCTTAATAATAAATAATAACTACAATATTTTCATTTGTATTTTAAAGACGTAATAAATGTTGCATTTAATCTGAAAAAGGTTGAATATTGTTAAACAGTTTTTAATTTTAAATATTTAAACCAACGTAAATAATTCAAATCAAATTAAAATTACATAGACAGGTTTAATTTGATCTAATTTGTTATCTAATTTATTTATATTTTAGTTTGAAATTGTAAATTGTAATAAACCAATCCGAATTCCAAATTCCAAATACTGAGGTCGTGACTTATGAACTTCCAAACCAAATAGATAAACAAAACATAATCAACAGATAAAAAACACACTTCATCCATTTCATTCAAATCCAAATCCCCATTCACAACAATTCAACCCCAAGTTTCTCCAACCAAAATTCACCAAGTTCCAACTACATAACCTCACAATCACAATTCAATTTCAGGAGTTACAAAAATCTAAAACGCAGCAAAAAATATCATAAATTCAGTGGGTAGGATTCCGTTTTTAGTGGGTTAGACTCGGGTCAGGTGAAAACTAGAAATGAAAACCATATCTAATTCCTGTAGAAGACGAGCAAGAGGCACGAGCAAGCAGCGATGGTGGAGGTGGACAAAGTTGGATGTGGAGAGCAGCAGGTGGAGGAGAGGCAGAGCGAGGCAACAGCACGTGAAGCTGAGGAGAAGGAGGAGAGGTGTGGTGAGATGCAATGAGGTGCGGTGGAGATTGGAGTGGAGGTGAGTCGCGGTGGGCAGGGAGGCAGAGAGACCAACAAATAGGGGGAGGTGCGGTAGCGTCGCTGTGGAGGATGGTGGTGACAAGTGACGGTGGTGAGAGTGAGATAGAGAGAGGGTGAGAGAGAGAGAGTCGTATGAGAGACAAAGAGAAAGATAGCAGCGTCAAGGGGGTTGATTTTATTTTAAATTTTTTTGATATTTAGTCCCTAAACTTTTCAAATTTAATAGTGCCACCATGTATTTTACTAGTATTTGAAATATCAAACGATATCGGTCGATACCTGGTGAAACCTCTGGGGATCAAAAGGGGTGGTACCATTCCGGACCAACTACTGCTTTAGAATTACAATTATTTACCAATATCTCTTAGTCTATTGTAATTTAAACATTCGTACCAATAGTTCAAATCTTTAATAATTGAAGTTAGGATTTCCTTCTCGCGTCTAGTAGTAATTAAATTGCCATCTTTCCTCAATATGATTTTTTAAAAAAGGTTTTACATATAGTATCCAAGATTGCAACATGATGAAGGACAATTCATTCGAGTATGTAGTAGTCATGAGAAATATATGAATATGATGAGTAAATTATTACAAGATTTTAATATAAAGAATTTAGATATTACTTACAATTTTAGGTATTATTAATATTATAAAAAGTCAGAATATCTAGATAAAAATAAATAATTTTTGGTATAAAAGTAAATATTAGAATATTTAGTAAGTATAACAAATTGAAATATGTGACTATCATTAGTTTGATTCGCCTACAAATATCATTCCATCTTCTTGTTTCACGTATTAAAAAACAAGTTTACGCATTCAAGAATAAAGTGTGTAAGGATATCAATTTTATAGGTTTTAAATTATAAATTAATATTCGTAACTTATAGTTAGTGAGTGAGTGTTTATATTATAACTCTTCTTTTTTCTTCTTATTTCTTTTAATTTTAATTGAGTTATGATCTTGCTTCAACTACCTAATTATTCCAACAAGTGGACTACAACCTAATTAAGGTGAACATATATATTTGTCGAATGCTCTGTGATTGCCACTATAAGTTAAATATTATTCAATTTTAATACTATCCACATATAAAATTCTTATTTACATGAAATAGTTAGAGTTATTTCCCTTATAGGTTGTTTGGTTGAGGGGAATAACTATTCCATTCATCGTTTATTCCTAGTAATAACTTATTACTTTGTTTGGTTAAAAAATATACAGAATAGATAATCATAAGGTTTAGATATTCCTAAATTAGCATAATACCTAAAGCAATCTCTCCCCTGTCTTTATCTATTCCAAACACGCTGGGAGTAGAAGTAATGAATTAAGGAAAAAAAAACCCTTTTTACCACGATAGAGGCTTATCAATCTCCCAACCTTCAACCAATTCTCTTCTCCAACCTAACCTTTCGATAGGTTGTCCCCTCTTATGGGTAAGTTAAAAATGTTCTTTCCCAACAAGTTTTGTCCCTCTTTTCAATTGTCATCAACTTGTTTGTAGTTTGAGATTCGTTGTTTCCTTGTTTTGTGCATGAGGTAGATCGATTTCTTTTAACTTCGTGGTCTTTTTTTGTTTCACCATTTTTGTACTATGTGTGCTCTTGAATCTCACTGGCAGTTTAATGCTTCTTCTTATTCTTCTTTTTATGGGTTTTTCTCTTCACTCTTCCCTTGAATTTTCTTTTATTTTTTGTCGTTTAAGATCTGTTGTTTCCTTCCTCTTTCAATATGCACAGTTCTGGACTACGAAACTGATCTCTGGGTCTAAGTTGGGTACTGAAAAACCATTAGTAAAACCATCTTCACACCATAATAAACTTGTGATAGTTTGTAGTTGCATAAAAATGTGAAGATCTCCGCCATTTAAGAACTCTGTCAACAAGTAAGAGAACTTCTTTCTCTCAAAATGTGAATAAAGTGTTGTCAAAAATGGATGATCCAACAAACTTAGAATCTCTCTTTCAATTTGAGCTCTCAACAACTTCTTTCTTCCTGCCAACATCCTTTTATCCATAACCTTCATACCAAACAAACAACTTATCCCTCTTAACTCTGTTAAGAATACACTGCCTATATCACCACAACCAAGTTTCTTCATTTGCCTAAAATGACTCAAACCTAACCTAAAGTTTCCATCTTTAGCCTTAACACATTGCATTGTATCCCATATAATATCATTTCCCTTGTGGGGTTTTGATGGGCAAAAGCTTCTAAAACTGGATTCATTAGGGTCGCAACTCAAACTACTCTTTTCACTCTCTTTAGCTACATAATAATGAAATATGGTGGTGGTGGGGTGTGATAGAGGCGGTCAAAGGGGAGGTTTAAAACAAGTTAAAACAATAGTGGAATAAGGATGATGACGACGACGACGACGACGACGACAATAATAATAATAATAATAATGCTAATAATGATGATGATGATGATGATGATGATGATGATCATCATAATAATAATAATAATAATAATAATAATAATAATAATAATAATGATAATAATAATAATAACAATAACAATAACAATAACAATAACGCTAATAATAACAATAACAATAATAATAATAACAAAAACAAAAACAACAATAAAAACAAAAACAACAAATAATAATAATAAGAATAAGAATAAGAAATAAGTGGGGGGGGGGTTTATAATATCATCTCACAAAATTGTTTGAAGTTAAGTCACTCAATGATAAAATTTTACTTGGGAGGAAACTTTGCTCCTTAGGTGTTAAATGCCACTTTAATAAGCATGTTAATAATTTGGCTACTATATTCTTTCAAATTATATTGTTAGGTTCTTAGAGCCACATAAACTTATACTTTAAAGTCTACCTAATTCGTATGTTCAACTCATTATCAATTTAAGAAATAGTCTTCTTACACATTACCTAGTTTCTGATAACGTTGTAACCATAATTTTAGAGGAAGAAAGTTGGTGCAAGAATAAAGAATATATTTAATCTAGATCATAATAAGTTGAAGCCTTGATGTTGATAATAGGGAGATAAATGAAACATGGCCCAAGTGAGAGATAAAATCATGATAAGTCAAAATTAAAAAGTAAGAAGAATTTAAAATGTCATAATTATGTGGAAAAGATCACTTGAAAAGGATTATTAGATTTAAATAATAAAAATTTCAATCCTGAAGAAGATTTTACAAAGATTTTATATGATGATATTGTGAAGCAATAACAATAATTGCACCTAAGAAGTTACTACTTAATGTATGGTTCTTCAACTCAGGAGCTACTTTTCATATGACATTTAAAAGAGAATGATTATGAATTTATCTCTGGATGATATATGTATAGTTGTGGAAATTTTCCTCTAAAGATTGATGATATTGGAACCATCAAATTAAAAATTATGATATTAAAATTCGTACTCTTGTGAAATATGATATGTGGAAGGCTTAAAGAAGAATTTATTGTCTCTAAGACGGTTGGATGATCTTAGGTGTAAAATATATATTCTCAACAAGAACTTTAAGAATTCAAGGTGTGCTTATACTTATGAAAGGAGAATAAGTATGATTAGGACATTACTATAAGCAAAAGTATCAATTACTTCAAGTAGTCTAAGTAAAAGATGTTTAATGTTATGACATAAAAAACTTGGACATATATCTGAAAAAAGAATAAAGATTCTCGCTGAGAAAAAGTTACTCCTTAGACTCATAGAGGTGTCAATACCCTTTTGTAAGTATTGTATTATAAGTAAGCAACATCTTGCAAATTTAACATATAAAATTCAAGAAAGAAGATTTTTCTTGAATTGATTGATTTTGATATGTGGTGAGCACCAATTCTACCAATAAGAGGAACAAAGTACTTTGTCATTTTCATTAATGATTATTCTAGAAGGCATTGGGTGTGCCCTATTAAGAGGAAGCATATGAATTTCCAGTCTTTAAATTTTTGAAAACACGTATTGAACTTAGTTATGGTAAAAAGATCAAGTGTTTAAGGATGCACAATGGAGGAGGATATACTAACAATAATTTGGATGCAATATATGAACAAGAAAGTATCAAATTCCTTTCATTGTTGTATACACTCCTAAAAAAATATAGTGGAAGAGCGAAGGTATAGAACTCTGTTAGAAAAAGCAAGAGCAATGCTAAGAACTACAAGCTTACATAAGGCTTTTTGGGTAGAAGTAAGCAATCCCATCTATTATATGGTGAATCAAATTTCATTGACTATAATTAAGTTGAAAATGTCGATTGAGATGTGAATTGGGAGGTTAGGAGATTATTCTAACTTTCATGTACTTGCAAAACCTATGTATATGATGTATAATGACAAAGAATCATGAAGTTGGATCCAAAATTCAAAAAATACTTATTTTTTTTTTGCATATGTTGATGGAATAGAGGAGTATTGCCTGTGGGATTCCTCTATCAACATGGTTATTGCATAGACATCACCTTTATTGAAGATAAATTATGGAAAGGAGAAGACAATAACATGTTACAAAAAGTTTATAGACTATAATATAGATGGAAAAGAAATTTTAAAAAGAGATTTCTTTTAAAGCAACATTAGATTAAGATTTTTAAGAACTAATTGAGTTTAAAGCTCCATTATTTCATCGATCATATCATATAAAAAGACTATCAAAGTGACATTACAATTACATAATAAAGGATAACATAGCTCACCATCTTCTAACAAATGATAGAGAGTCATTAGCTCTCCATAAATCACTTAATAATCTACTTGCCTTTTAGTGGATGGCAACAATGTAGAAAGAAATTAAAGCTCTTCATGAAAATAGAAATTGAGATCTTATATCATTGCCACAAGGAAGGAAGTTATTGGATAATAAATAGGTCTTCACAATCAACTAAAATGGAGACAATTAAGTAAAGTGATATCCTTTAATGGTGAAAGGATATGTTAAAAAATAAGAAATTGAATCTAAGAAAATATTCATCATTATTGTTGACTTACTATAGTTAAAGTAATCTTGACAATATGTGTTGTCTTTTACTTATATCTAGAACAATTAGTTGTAATTTTTTTTCTTTTTTATAGAGATCATAAAGAATAAATTTATATGCTCTAACTGGAAAGTTTTGAAGAAAAGGAAAATATAACTTAGATTAAAGGTTGTACTCTATATATGGTCTTAAATAAGCATCAAATTGTTAATATACGAGATTTGATTCTTTTATTATGAGCCTTAGATATAATAAACTTAATGTAAACCTTAAGTAATTTAAAGGGATTGGTGATCATGATTTCATTATCTTCCTATTGTAATTATGTGCCCCTGGAGAAGTTAAGAGTGAATGTGGACTGCTCAAATCTAAGGCAATTAATATGGAAGATGAATTCTTCATCCAACTCTTGAAGATGATAAAGGCAGGTAATGAAGATGTTAGGTATATATGGTATTATTTACCCAGTGACCATGTTCCTTTCCTTGAAAAGAGTATTTTGAAGCTTGACATGTTGAAATTCTCCATTCAATGTAGAACCTAACAGGGAAGCAATATAAATAATGTTTTCATCCACCATTTTTCACAAGCTAATTGTCCAAGTCTCCATGTAGAAGTCTTCCTATCTCCTTATCAAAGTTGAAGAAAATAATAAGCCTAGATATTCAAATTTCCAAATCTAATATATGTTTGACCAACCCCTCAACTAATTCATTTCTCCAAATTATTCAATTCCAATAATTCTCTTAAAATTTATCTTTTCTTGTGAACAAAGGGAGGCACGACATAGATAAGAAACAACTAGAGATCACATAAAAGAAAAGCCTTAATATTGAATAGAAGAGGTAGAGAGAGGGGGGCGAAGAAGCTTAGAATTATGAAAGGCAAAAGTCACCAATCAAACTCCCCAATTAGGTTTAGGTCATCAAAGAAGCACTAGAGAGTAGCGAGAAAAATTAATATCCAAAAAGGCTTTTAGGATTAGGGTTATTGAGAGTTGATATTATAGTTTTTAATATGGGTAAAGTGTAAAACTCATTAATGAAAATTGCGCATGGGTCAACTATTACCAAAATGACTACAACTAGTCATTTTGATAGTTGGACCTTACTACTTATAAACCCTTTGACATTTTTATGTTTGGTCAATATGAGATACTCTAACACTCCCCCTCAAATGCAACCTGTACTGGAAATCCCTTTATCACTTGAAATAAATATAGCGATAATCATATTGAGCCGCTGGGATTATACATCTAGACAAAAAATTGAAAAATTAATAATCCAGACTAAACCTGCTCTGATATCATATTAGAATTTTTAATATGGGTAAGTGTAGAGTTCAGTAATAAAAATTGGGCTTAGGTCAACTATTGTCAAAATTACTAGAACTAGTCATTTGGATTGTTGATCCTTATCACTTATAAACCCTATAATATTTTCATGTTTAGTCAGTATGGGATACTCTAATAGTTAATATGAAATTAGAGCTAATTATGATTAATAAAAATAATTAATATCAATTAAGGATAAATTAAGATTGGAATTAATTAGAATTAGTTTTGATTTAATTAAGTTGGAGTCACAGTATTACATAAATTTTATGTAGAACTATGAGCTCTACATATATAATAAAGAAGAAGATTAAATTTTCATTTTGTAATTATACAAAATTAAAAAATTAGCAGAGGTTTTAGGTTTTACATATGATTATAGTTTGTATCATTTTATTAGGGCCTTCAAACTATTGTTTGTAATTACAAAACAAAATCAAGTAAATTATAATAGAAATAAACTTATTCTTCTTTAAGAGTAGGCTAGTGCTTAGGCTGTTAATATGTATTTTGTGACAAAAGCATACACACGCAAGGAGGGGTGAATTGTGTGTATAAAAAATTTTCGCAAGTTCTTTCAATTTGTATAATAAACATATCCTAGTAAAAACTGTAGGGACCTGTCAGACGATAAAACTTTTTTAAAGTCAATAAGAGCCTTTTGTGGGATAGGACCTTGCTTAAACGAAAGGAGCCTACTAAATGATAAATCATGTTAAAACAATTTAAAAATAGAAGGCTCTTGTTAAAGTTTAAAGGAACCTTTTGCAAGTTGAAAATAAAATGAGCATTTTATAAAGGTGAAGCTGCCTCTTAAAAACACCACATGCATAATATAATACAGAAATTTAAAAGTTAAAGAGAGAAAGAAAAAAGACGCAGTCGATTTATAATGGTTCGACTTACAATCCAAGCCTACGTTTAGTCTCCAAATATCTAACTTGAGTGTTTCACTATAAAAACAGAGTATTAAATTTGATGAGCTTTTCCTAGCTCACAAGTACATATTTTTCAAGGTTCTCCAACCTTTCACACTTGAAGTGTATAACAAGCTTTTAAAAATGTCACAAAAAAACAAAGCAACAATTTCTTTCTTGATAGAGTAATTTTACTTTCTAAAGCACCATAGTAATGATATGATTCTCAAGGTATAGATGCTATTCAAAATGTTTCGACAGTCTGAATATCTTCGTTCTACTTCATCAGTATTGTTGCTCTTTCTTAAATAGTCAATTTTTTCAACTAGCTGTTGCTTCATTCGCATCTTTAATGAACTTGATGGATTTAATCTTAAACAACTTGGATGTCATCTTTGTAAAAAATCTTCTAGTAATTACAGAGCTAATATATAACCTTCATAATTACTAGAATCCTTTTGGATAAATCATTTTTAATAAGATAAGTTCATTAAGAGGGTTTTGGGAAGAAAAAACCGTACTTTTTATGATTTTATTTTCTTTTTGATAAATAAACCGTTAATTTTACAAAGAAATAAATCTAATTTGAATTTTAAAATATTATTTAGTTATCATCAAAATCTTGAGCTAATATTTTGAATTTAGTTGATACCCTTCCCTTATTAAATCAATCTTCAAGACTGAAATTTTCTTTTACAAAGCATTTTTTTCTTTCAAAAGTTTTGCTTTCTTGTAAATAGCAAGAAGAGATATCCTTGTTATAAAAAGACAATTGTATGAAACTTATTTTGATCAAATGGTATATTTTCCATTACCAATGAGTTTGAAATTCATTGTCAGAGAGGTTTTAAAATATTCTCACTTACCATTATTTAAATTATTATACAAAAGCTTCTTCCTTATGTATTATAATGTTACTTTTAACATCTTTTATTACCTTACCTTCACTTTTGCAATTTTAACATTTCTAAACAAAAATAATGTGACCATATATATACGTAATATTTTTTTTCCTTCGCAATTAACCTTTTTTAAAAGATAATTAATATTTATAAAGAATGTTTTATACATTAACAAATACTTGAATCTCCACCAATATTTGATATTTATCGTGTTTTTCTTGTATACATACATCTGATGATCTTCGCCAAAAGACAAAAAGAACGCATGCAATGAAGGACAATCCACACACATATACACACACATATATATATATATAGACGTCAGATTTGACAGCCAAGGAATTCTAGAATTTAATCTAATCAATTACGTCAAGGTTCTTAAGGATATTATTATATTACCCTAAAATCATCAACGCCTGCCCACCGCCCCGTTTTGCAGCCGCTTAACGTACGCCCAAATAACATATTCCCTTATTCAATGAAAAGATGCACATAACACATTTTGGCATACAAATAATATACAATTTTAGTCATTTCTATGAGATTTTCACAACATAAATATTTGATCCTAAAATTTAGAAAATTAAAAACTCAGAAAATTTCACAAAAATAACTAAAAATGTATATCATTTTTATACCAAAATGTGTTATGTGCATTTGTCAGGTTCTTTTTTTACCTAAATTGTATCAGAATTATTATTAATGCTAATTAATGTACAAGAAAGTAAGGGCCTGTTTGGTTCAGCTTTTAGAAAGTGAATAAGCACTTTTTTTTACCGCAAAAGCT
>JANSVA010000217.1:8049761-8076230 GCA_025504915.1 Erythroxylum reticulatum
CAAACCCTAAGTACAAATTATATTAATGAGGGTTTTTCTATCTAAATGATATGGTGACAAAATCTCGATAAGATATCCAGAATTGTCATTGAACATGCATTTTGCATATTGTCTATACATTGATTTGCATAAAGAAAGACTTACACATTTATACAAAATTGTGATATATGTAAATATGTTTCATATGATATAGAGGAGCATATTGGATGCCAGTCAGACATATTGGAGTGTACTGTGAGTAACCTAAGATAGTCTCACCTTCATTTGCTTTGGTTATTATTAAATTGAATTTGATATTGATGAATGTGTGCTGAATTGTGTGCTAAATTCTAGACAATAATTGTCAAAGGTGTTCAATGCATATGAATATCATTAGAAGTGCTTCTTATTTGTGAATGAGAATGACTAATTGAATTTGATATGTACTGATTGTGTTTTGAATTCTGGACATGAATTGTCCGAGGAGTTTAATATTTAGGTATGTATTGAAAGTGTTATGAATCATTGCAAAACTCTATACGATATTTGAATTCTCAACGAAAGTTGAATGTCGGACTTAGGTCCGATGACTATAAGATTCTGAATATGCATCATTTGTGATTGTTATACATGGTAAATTCTATAATTTATGAATTTCATAAAAGGAATGCTCAAATAAAGGCATTGTGATTAGAGTAGCCAATTTGATAGAGCTTTAAGCTCGGTTTTCTGCACATAGAGCTTTGCTCCATGATTTCTATGAGCCAGTATTTGTATCTGTATGTGAAAGGCACTTGGTCACAACAATAAAAACAAATGTGGAGTCTCGTATGCATCTATATTGATATATATATATATATATTTATATATGTTCTAATTTGCAATGATATCATATTTTGTGATGGTAATGTGTGTATCTAGATTATACAAGATCTAAATGATTATATATGAATTATGTGATCTTGTGTGATTGACCTAGGTGAAATCATCAATGATGGTTCACTCAATGAGTTCTCAAAACTCATAAAATTGCAATGTGGCTTTTCAGGTATGAGATAAGAGACCTAGTTCCTTATACTGGACTAAAGGAACCTTTTGAATTAAGTTATGGCTCAAAGGTCTGTTAGCTGACATCAAAAGAGTTGTAGCTTATGATTTATCGTCTTCCTAGAACTTGTATAAGGTTTTGTAAATATTTATTAATAGATACAACGTAAGATGTTGTTCAATTAATACAGTTGAGTTGTTGACAATGAATGCAAGGAATGGTTTTAATTTGATGATTTTTAAATTATGTTAGATGATGCCATGTTAAGTTGGATTCATGTTCGCTCTAACATGCCATTGTCATAAGAAATGTACTTGAATGTCCTTGGGTGTTTGGGTATATACTTTATGGTAGTGGGATGTTTCATTTTTGGTATCAGAGCATGGTTTGGCATCTTTAGGGACAAATATGACTTGAGATATGATAGACAGTGAGAAATTCAGAAAGTGATCACAGTTTTGTTTGTCATAGGTCACCTTCCATAGGAGATCATATTGGACTGTCAGCTAGCATGGAGTCTGTAGAAGCCAATATAGAGTCTCCTATACCTGAGTTTACTCAAATGTCTCCGAGAATTTCGAAAAGGTTAGAAAGAAGATATGATAAGCTGAGAAAGCAAGGGGCTATAGACTTCTACGGAAGTACAAACCCAGCTGAGGCAGAAGGGTGGTTAGAGAGAACTGGAAGAGTGTTCAACCAGATGGACTGTGAGGCAGATGAAAGATTTGATTATGCGGTCTCACTACTACAAGGTCTTGTATACTAGTGGTGGAAGACTATTCCAAGTAGTTCTTCCAAACCTTGTAATTTGACTTGGGAAGATTTTCTGAGAGTGTTTCGAGAGAATTATATGCTATAGATTTGTATGGATTAGAAGATAAAAGAATTTTTAGACTTGAAGCAAGGCAGGCTCACAGTGGAAGAGTATGAGATAAAATCCAATGAGCTAATAGGGTATGCAACTACAGTGATCCTAACAGAGGAAGACAAATGTAGATGGTTTGAGGATGGTTTAATCATAAAGATTAGAACGAGGCTAGCCATTTCTAATCTGGGTAGTTTTGTAGAACTCCAAGCGGCCTTAATCAGAATTGAACAGATATTGAAGGATGGTCAGAGAGAGTATAGATAGGAGGTTAGAGGTAATAGGCAGGATGAATCTTAGGCTAAGTTTGACAAAAGCTTCAGAAAGTTCCAGAATAGATCGTCTCGATTCCAGTAATCACTTC
Organism: Erythroxylum reticulatum; assembly: GCA_025504915.1. Classification (NCBI taxonomy): domain Eukaryota; kingdom Viridiplantae; phylum Streptophyta; class Magnoliopsida; order Malpighiales; family Erythroxylaceae; genus Erythroxylum; species Erythroxylum reticulatum. The sequence continues at coordinate 8,052,018 of JANSVA010000217.1, forward strand.
CTAAGTAGAACATAAGCTACGTGTGATCTTTCTTTACTCAAATTAAACTACGTGGCTATTTTGCATGTATCACATATGTCACACAAGTAGGCCTACCACTTATCACCACACAAACAAGCTATTTGTCACATATACATATTGCCACGTGTCACATTATAATTGTTCCATATTTCAATATTTTTGTAAAATTCACCAAAAATTTTAAAATATCCTCAATATACCAAAATTGCCAAATCACATTTAATAACTCAATTATACCCAAAAAGTGTCAATGAATGCATGTACAATGTGTAAACATGTGCATGTCATTTTTAACTTAAGCATGATATGCATGTTCTAATTTCTCAGTAATTTCTCATAATACACAATTATAGGCTTAACATAGATAATAGGGTATGCCCTGTCCAGATACTATATAACCTAAGAGCATCAATTGGTGAACCCAAAATTCATAATTACTAAACTTGGCATGCAATTGCTTCTCTCTCATTATATGTAAGACTAACCTTAAGTGCTTAGAATGTTCCTCTCTACTCTTCGAGTATACCAGAATATCATCTATGAATACAATCACAAAATGATCTAAATAAGGTTGGAATTCCTTATTCATCAATGCCATAAAGGTTGTTAGAAAATTCATCAACCCAGAAGGCATCACCACAAACTCAAAGTGCCCATATTTGGTTATGAATGGACTATTTGGTACATCAGCTTCTACTGTCCTCAATTGGTAATACCTGACCTTAAATCCAGTTTAGTAAACACCTAAGTTCCTTGTAATTGATCAAGTAAATCGTATATTCTCGATAAGTGATATTTATTCTTCACTGTCACCCTATTCAATTAACTATAATCAATGCATAATCTTAAAGTCCCATCCTTTTTCTTCACAAACAAAACTGGAGTGCCCTAAGGTGACACACTAGGCCTGATAAAGCCTTTATCCAACAACTCTTGCAACTGAGTCTTAAGTTCCTTAAATTCCACAGGTGCTATCATATATGGAGCAATAGATATAGGATCAGTAACTAGAATAAGGTCGATAGTAAACTTTGTTTCCCTATCTAGGGTAACCCTGGTAATTTAGTAGGAAAAACATCTTGGAATTCCTTAACAATAGTAATATCCTATACTGTCTGCTCAATTCGAGTATCAATCACATAGGCTAGATAAGCCTAACATCCACTTTAAATCAGCCTAAAAGCACTCATTCATGAAATCAATCTGGCTGGCACTACTTGACTAACACCTCAAAATATTAATCTTAGTTGATTAGGAGATTCAGAAATGACTTCTTTAGTATAACAATTCATTATTCAGGAATGACTTCTTTGGTATAACAATTCAATACAGCCCTATAAGTAGCAAGCCCAAACCCAAAATGAGCTCGATCTTTTTTAACTACAATACTATCAAATCAACTTTCAATTTTGTCTAGTCAACCTGAATAATACACCTTTTACAAACTTCTCCAATCACTGTAGCACTGCCTACCAGTGTACTCACCTCTAATTCACATTTCAACATCTCTCTCTCACAATGTAGTTTAGATGCCAAATGTGGTGTAATAAATGAATATGTAGATACTGGATTTAACAATACGAATGCCTTAAATTCAAAGACATATAACATACTCGCAATAACATCTGGAGAATTCTGTTCCTCCTATCTCATAATAACAAAGATCCTAGTCTAGGACTGTGGTTGGCTACTCCATACCTTAGCTCTAACACTAAGACTAGATAAACTTGTTCTACCCCTACCTCTGCCTCTCTGTCCCACTCCACTGGCTCTACTTTGCTAGATAGTCATCTTAGTCGCAGATCCTCCTCTCACTCCAGATTATGCTCCCAAAATTGTAGGAAATTCTCTAATCTGATGCTCAAAAGAGCCACAATGCAAGCTAGCTCCCGATATCTTCCAACATTCTCCACCATGTTTCTTTCCATAATGCTCATAACTAGGCATTTGTTGTGTTTGCCCTTTAAATACTTGACCTCTACCACTAACAGTATGAACAAAACTTCCTTTCGATCTAAACCCTGACTGTATCGATCTAGTATGTGATTGGAATGATCTGTTTTCACATTTACTGAATCTCCTGCCAGAATCAACTTGACACTCATCATGCCTCTTAATTCTAAACTCCTGCTTATACTTTCCTTTTCCATCATTAGGATTGAAGTAGCTCATAGCCCAGTAATATTACTTAGATTGGTAATAGCCAATCTTGTCCTAATCTCCATTTCAGTCCATCCTCAAACCATCTACATTTATCCTCCTCAGTCGAAATCAAAGCAGTAGCATACCCCATTAATTCATTAAACTGCACCACATACTCGATTATAGTGAGATTTTTCTATTTCAGATATAGGAACTCTTTCATCTTCCTATCCAAATAAATCTTTGGCATATAATTCTCCTTAAAGACCTTCAAAAGGTGCTCCCATATTGTTAATAGGCATTTTATATTAATTTTTGATACATAATGTGCTAAACTTTTGTCCATTTAATGTTTACATTGCACTAATTAAATGTTATTTGTTTTAATTTTAGGCACATATTGGATTTGGAATTTTTAAAAGCCTAAAGCAAGGAAAGCTCTAAAAGAAAGGCAGGATATTTCCCAAAAAAAAAGAGAAAAGAGAAAAATGTTAATGTTTTACATAGTAGTAGCCACGATTTTTTCATGAAGAAGAGGCTAAAACATTAAAGAAAAAAAAACAAGAGAGAAAAAGTCAGCTGGCGGCAAAGAGATAAAGAAGGATTGTGGTTAGGCGTGAAGCAAAGTTTGACATTCAAACAAAAAGAAAAGAATGGCAGCAACATAAATAAAGAAATGACAGTGAGTTGGGAGGCTTGACAGTTGTATTGTGCGTGAGTTGGAGATTTTTCAACATAAAAAATACAAGAAGATAGCTGCGGCAGTAAAGAAGATAGCCGTGTTGGTGGCGAAAGATTGAAAAAAAAAGGAAGAGTTAGGCGTGAGGTGTATGAATGGTTGAGAAACTAAGCAATGTTAATTTGTCACTTCAATGTTAATTTGTCACTTCAGCTACAGTGGTTTTAGCATGGTTTGAGAACAGTCAATTGGTGGCTTGAGGAGGCCGATAAGACGTGGTTATAGGTGTGAAAGAAGATGGTAGCTGGGTGTCTAAAAATTAAATGAAAAGAACGTAACTGGGACACTCCTCTGGACTGACGTTACACCACCATTGATAATTTTACACAAATGTTTTGCACAAGAGATTGATCAAATTGTAATAATAATTGTGATTTCGAGTTATATGAAATAAGAGTATGAGCCCGAATGTGATTATTGTTTTCCACATATGCGTATGATAAAATGAAAAAAAATTATACTAAGTTTTAATGAGTTTTGACTATTCTAATATGCCATTTTTGTGGGATTCACACTCGGACGATGTTGGATACGTGTCTTGTGAGGGTGGGGTGCTACATTTTGGCATCAGAGCCCAGAATTAGTATCTTACATGAGGTTTTCGAAATATATGTCAAGATACATACTTTTTGTCAAGTTATAGCAGACAGTAGCAACTGATCCCTAGTCTGAGTCGCATATGTATGAGTCACACACATGAGCATGTGTTCAGAGTTTGAGTTGATGGACTTAGTGAGATGAGTGATGCTCTTACAAAACATGAGAAAACGAAAGTTTGCAGATATTTGGAAATAATAAATAGTCTATGGGTAAAATATCACTGATAATGATTCAACGTATTTATATTGGTGGATGTATTATTGAACATGATATCAATATTGTACTATGATGGTATACCCTTGAATGTGATATAGATGTGAGTATATTATTGTAGATTGTTTGAAGAAAATGTGGATATAGGTAGAAATGATGAGATTAAATTGTACAAGTAGAATGTAATGAAAACAAAAATTGTTATGATCTTAAGAAGATGAATTAGGAATCAAAGTGGTTGTTTAATGAATGTGACAAGAGTTACAATCTACCGTAAGAATATAATAGCAGAAATTGAGATAAAAATTTATTAATGATTATACATCTATAATTCTGAATTGATTGAGAATATACATATGGGAGATGAAATAAATGACAATAGGAAGATGAGATAGAAATGATATAAAGAAAAAGATGATGAATCAAATGAGAAGAGTTAATGCACCCAATATGGTAGTTGAATCATTATGACATGATGTAACACTAGAAAATGTAAATTCTGGAGAATTGGAGTGAAGTTGATGTTAGTATGTGTTAATGAAAAGAAGCCCCGATCGTGGTAGGATAAAGAGGAAAATATTGTTTACGATCAATTAAGATCAAAGTGTTACTATTGTAAAATGTAAATTAGAGAATTGTCGGAAATAAATCTCTAGATAGAACAAGATGACTTTAAAGATGCACACCTAGGAATATGCAAGAATAATCATGTCTGCTACCTCATCGAGTGTTAGTAAATAGAATATTGTAAGAAATGATAAAAATGTGATCTTTTTGAGGTACTAAGAATGTCTGATAAGCAATAATGGAAATAGTGGTTTGATATAGGTTACATGAATAATGTAGATGATAGTAACAAGAAATCTTCTTTCAAAGAAGAATTTCACCAAATTATATCAAATGGACTGGATAGTTTATTCTTACGAATGATTAATGAAGGAATAAATTAGAAATGATATTGGAGTCCTAATCCTAACGGAGACTTAAGCATAAGAGGTAGAATATGCTACTGAGAGTGTATGCATTTTGTTGATGTAAAGTATGTAACTAAGTGATGAATTCTTGAATTTGAGGTGACATTAAATATAACATATACAAATCAGATTTGATGAATGTGTCATTCATATAGGAAATTAAGATTTCAAATAAATTGAAATGTGTGGAGAAATTAGTATGAATGAACAGATGTTAGAACAAGTCAATTTGAAATAAGAGGAAATAGAATGAATTGAGAAAATCATTTGAGAGAAGAAGGCAATTGGGAAAACCGAAAATAACATGAGATAATATTACCTTATTGAGGAATTAGATCTTTAAAGAATTACGAGAACAAATCATAGGCATAAGGAAATTTGGGTTATATCTATTGGAGTTAATAATGCCCTGACAGTATTATGGTATTGAAGATTAAAGTGATCCCAGCAAAATTGGATCAATTAGTGATTATGATCATAGAGGATAATTGGAGTGTATTCGAAAAAAGAAACGAATGTTTTAAACATTGAGATTAATCTTACATATCATGGAGTTAGAAATAATTATATGCAAGTTTAATGAGAGTGAATCTTAGTTTGATCAAATAAAATGTGGGTCGTATAATATCTGAACATGGCATATTGAGAGACCCAAAGAAAATAGAGGAAATGAGGAAGAGAGAAACTACAAGGAATATATATGAGATCCAAAGTTTTCCAGAATTGCTGAAAATTGAGATACCAACAGAGACTGTTAGGGATTTTTCACTAATCTTAGTCCTTTGACAAAAATGTTTGAGGAAAAATGTGTAAATCGCATGAGTGATGAATGCAAAAAGAATTTTGAGGAATTATAACACCGATGTTAATCATATCACTTTGATGTGGAGATTTTTGCAGTATATAATGAAGTTTCACAACTTAGATTAAGATGCAATCTGTTACAACATTATAAAGTGATTTGCTATACTTAGGGACAATTAAAGCCTCATGAGCTAAATTTTAATACATGAATTAGAATTTTCCATAATAGAAATTGCGTTGAGAACTTGGAAACATTATAAGTACAGTGAAACATTTCATATTTTATACAGATTATTAGAGTATGAGATAATTATTGAGTTTGAAAGGAACGAAAATGAGACTGAGATGATGGATAGAGTTACTGGAATATTATGATGTACAAATGAATATCTCTCAATAAAACTAATACTGTAATCTAATGCTTGAACAGAAAATTCAATAACAGAATAGCACAAATTTAGATATTGAGATTATCAAATCCAGTGCAATAAAGACAATAGAATGTCGAGTTAAAATTGGGGCACTATGAAATATTACTAGCTATATTGGAGTTTAAAATTGGTTTGCATAAAAAGATTATCAAAGCCCAAATTAGGAATCCAGAATTATGAATCTTATTGAGGAATTAAAAAATGAATCTAAATTGTTGAGTCTGAATAGGAAAGATTTTACTTTGTGAATGAAATAAGAAGGATGTGTACCCAATAAAGATGATTAAGGAAAGATACTATTAGATAAAGCATAAGTATCAACCTAAGCTATACGTCCTAGTAGGAATGTGTCGATACTACGTTTAGTGGCTAAGGTTGTAAAAACAAGTGACTGAATGTTTGAATTACCAACAGTCCTAACAGTTGGAGATATGTTTAAAGTTTATATGTTTAGAGTTCATAAGAACATAAGATCAATGTATAGTTCTAATTGAATATAGGCATAACAATCGTTTCATAGTGATATCATTAGAATACTGTATAAGGTGTTATATGGAAAAAAAAAGTCATTTGCCCTTACATTAAAATGAAAAGGGCTTAAAAATAGATAAAGTCTATAATTGATTCGAGATACTATTGATTAGTGAAATTGACCTATGTAGAGAACTAAGTGATTCCAGAAAGACAAATGAAATTGGTGGATCAACATCGAAGTTATTGAGAACATAAGACCGGTAACTTATAAGTTGTTTTATGAAAAAAAGATATCTCAAATTCGTAATGGGTGATAGGTGAATATGCTAAGAAATATTGATATGATTTGACAAAGATGTATTGTCGGCTCCGAAAGTGAAATTATGAATGATCTGATATTTGTATAATGAGAAATAATTAAGATAGTGTGACGTCTAAAGAAATAATTAGAGGATTGACTTATTTCATTGACTATGGTCAATTAAAAGAAATTATTATAGTGATGAAGTTAAATGGGACGGAAGAGTATTTGAGGAAACAATACCCTTGCCTTTCTAGTCAATCAAATAAGAATTTCAAGGACGAAGTTTCTTTTAAGGAGGGGAGAATTGTAACACCCCATTATTCACATTTAGGCTAAAATAGTAAATATGAGAGAGATTATTGAGAGATTAGAAATGCATTTCATATTCATGCATTATATTACATACACATACACATGAACATTGTATTTTTGCACATGAAAATAATTATACACGCATTCATCGATAATTCTAGGTATAATTGAATTGTGATGTGATAATATTGAGAATTGTGAAATTGTTGTATTGAAATTTTAATTGGAAAGTGCGGCTGTTAATTTTGAACTATAGTGAATTTTAGGATTTATTTTTGAAAATGTGGATATAATTGTACTAGGAAAAATGCCACATGGCAAGTAAATTAATGTATGGAAAATAGAGAAAGGAACCTAAATGATATTGGAGAATTGTTAAAAATGACTTTGTAAATTTCAGAGATCACTTAGAATTTGTAAGAAGATGATATTGAAAATTGTGGAGAAAATTGTAATGAAAAGATGGGATTTAATGGAAATAGTTCAAATTGAACTAGTTAGTTTAGGGAAATTAGCTAAAGTCTTCAGAAGTGGACAAGTGTCCAACTTTAAGTTAAATTTCCTTGACCTTGAAAGACAATTTATTGTTCTTGTCTTCATCTCTCTCTCGTAGATTTCTTCTCCAAAGTTGTTTCTTTCTATAACACAGAGTTTTTCGTCAAAAATCCCCCTAAGTTAAACCTTGTATTATCTGTTCACTTCTACTCCCAATTTTAGTTTTCCCTCTCCTTGGATTAAGAAATACCAAAGCTTGTCAACCCTTAAAGTGGTATTACATGAGTTGCATGAAGTTTAGGGCTCCTGCAAGTTTTGCAAATTTTGGAGAAATATCAAGTAAGTATTGTTTTAACCCTTTATACTTGTTGGTTTATGAAACCAAAATGGTGATTTATGTTTCATTGCATGATCATGAAAAAAAATAAGCATTTTCATGAACACTGAGGGTATATGATATGAAAAAATTTTATATGTGATTTTCAAATAATTGATGATCTAGATGTCTTAAGATAGTGTAGAAATTATTTATAAGTTGAAAGATTGTAGGAAATGTGTATGATTAAGTATAGAAAAAATTTGGAGAGAAGAACAAGTAAATGGTCTATTTATGGTTGTGTATTCATTGTATACGTGAGTTTAGAGTGTTTTCAAGGATGGTCAAAAGAAGGAATTTAGAGTTGAAGAATAGTTGTAAGATGATGATCTGAGATGAAAAAGATTGTTTAAATGATAGTTAGAGGAAAAGGATTAAGAGAATGCAGAAAATGAAAATATAGGAAAATGACAGTGAAGAAAGCGCAGAGAATGGTGAAATGCTTAAATGGCTTGTCTTTTATTCTTGATGATTTGTCTAAGCACGGATTTTTTGGAATTATCATAAATGTGTTTATCTGAATGAGAATTAAAATGATAAAATGAAACAGGAGAATGTAAATGGAAGGAAAGTGTAAGGGAATGAAAGAGGAACCACAAAGAATGAAGAAGATAAGTTAGAGAAGTTAGTTTTGGTCTGAAATTTCTATGATTATACTTTAATGATATAAAAAGATTTTGACAATATTGTCTTCATAAAAGCTATAGATTTTCTTTTTTATTTTTATTGATATAAAGTTTGAAAATTTTGGAGTTCTAGATTAAAAGTTATGTAGGTTAGAAGTGAGGGAGGTTTGAAGGTAAGGTGTGCGACTATGAAAGTTGCGATCGTGCTTAAGTACAATTTCAAACCCACTGTTATTCACCAAAAGTCACGATCATGCTTTTTCATGATCATGACCTTGATGTTTTTTACTGAATTTCATGATCACGACTTCACAAGGTTGTCAGCCAACTCGCGATCATGCACATGCACAATTGTGACTTTGAAGGATGAGGGCTGATGCAACACGCTTCGATCATTTCGCTATAACTCCTTCGTCCAACCTCCAAATGACATGAGCCTTATACCATTCCACTCGTAACACATTACTCTACCTCTCAACCAAAAATCATAGCATTCAGAAATCAATTGAGAGATAAAAAGTGAAAAATGTGGGACAGGTCTAACAGAGTGTGTTTACAACATTTTTTGTCCTTATTTGTTACACTAGTGACTTTTCCTCACACCTATAAGCCACTCACGCCCATGAGTTTTCTCCTCCACCCCCATGATTTTAATTGCTATACTGATTTTTATTTGTCACATCAAGTCATTGTGCTCTCCAATCGTAACCGTAGCTTGATTTTGGTCTAAGCACCCGAGAGAAATTCCAAATTAAACAGTCCTATTTCCTTTGACCATAACTTGTTCTCTAGATGTCAAAATGAGATGATCTTTGATTTGAAGTAAACTAGCAGCATAGTGATACAAATCATATGCAAAAGTCAAAATGAAATTCAGAATCTAAGACTTTCAATTTATGGATGGAATTTGAATCTGATGTATTGTTTCAAAATGAGAACAATCCAAAAATATAGGGAGAATAGCATTCAGATTTTTGAACCAAATTGAATTATTTTGGTTTCATTAGAAACTTAAGACAACCGTGAAAATTTTTCCATAATAAAGTTTTCCCAAATTTCTTCATTTGCATTGTCTAATTGATCATGGAAAATAGATATGAAGGTCTGGAAGTTTGGAGAATTTATAAGAAAGAATGAGAGTTTGGATATTGTATGATCATATAATGTTAGAATAACAACAGTGAATGAATTGCTGGTATTAAAGTGCCAAATACATGTTTATAATGGATATGAAGGGGTTCATATGATTGAATTTGTGATTCAAAAAGAGAAGTAAAGTGTATCTAGTAAAAGTGAAGGAGAAATGGGTTATTATAAGAGCGAATAATGGTAAAAATAAAATGACCAGTAATTGGGTTATAAAATGAGAATGTGGATAAAATGTGAAATTTGATAATATACCCTGGATTGTCATTGAACATTCATTGTACTTATTCCATATACACACGTGTGCATAAATGAATGCTTATATTTGTGTAAAGTTATTAATGTGTATATGCAATATGCGTATTGCATAATTTTGATGTGCAAGATAAATGTCTGTATTCAAACGTTTCCAGATCTTAAAAGCTAACGCTAATCTGGAGCATACTATGAGTTGGCATAGATGGTCTCATTTCATTTTTTGTTCTAAATTTCAATTTCTGCATTGAATAACTACGGTTATGATTATTATGCAATGTGAATATAATTAATATGAATGTGATTTGCTTATGTTGATGTCGGACAATGAAGGTCCGAGACTTGATGCATAAATGTGATATTGAAGTGCTACTTGTATGTGGATGAGAAGAAATATGTGTTTCTCAACATCTACATTGAATGACGGACCACAGTCCGATGATAAATGTATTTTGGATGTGAATGTGTATATGAATAAGAAAGGTGATTCTCAACTTAATGGTTGAATGTCGGACCAAGGTCTGGTAAGGAATGTGAAAGCGTTTGATTGAAAATATATGAATGTGATGCATTCCATTACATGAATGAATGAAATATAAAAGCAGTTGTGATCGAAGTAGCCACTGAAAAAAAGAGCTTAAAGCTCATATTATGAAAAAGAGATTCGAGCTTAGAAAGTGTATAAGAGCTTAAGGTTGACTATGTAAAATGAGTCGATATCCTCGATGGATACGGGACAGTTATCAATAAGCCCAGTATCCATAATAGATACATGAAAGTTTTAGGCACTCGTTCACAACAAAGTGATAAATGAAAGTGAGTCTCACGTGCATAGCATAAAAAAATTAATATGAATGTTTCAAATGAACAAAATGAACAGTGTGACTGCTTTGAATGTGAATTATGAAATAAGTGGTCAAAATGATATATGATGTTATTTGTTTATGATTGAAATGTTGTGAATTAAGTGATTACATGATCTATATGTGTTTTGTGATTCAATGAGCTATCGAGGATGGTTACTCACTAAGTTCGCCATTGAGGATGGTCACCCACTAAGTTCACAAAACTTATCCAAAATTTGCAATATTTTTTTCAGGCTTAGAAGAATTACCTTGTTAGGCAAACTGGAGTATAGCCACTACATTCAAGTAAGAGGTAAAGGTCGGGGTAGTTTGCGTCTGCATTTGTATTTTCTTATTTTTCTATCAAATTGAGTCTTTCGCAATTATTGTATCATGTGTATTTGAATATGTTTCTGTATATATTAACTCCCAAAATTTGGAAATGTTTTGCAAAATAGATTGATCAAATTGTGATAATATCTGTGATTTCGAGTTCTATGAAATAAGAGTATAGGCCCGAATGTGATTATTGTTTTCCGTATATGCGTATGATAAAATGGAAAAAATTGTACTAAGTTTCAATGAGTTTTTACAGTTCTAGCATTCCATCACTTAGGATGTCAGGTACATGTCTTGCGAGGGTGGGGTGCTACAGTTAGGAGGCACCCCAACCTTATCCTTTCATTTTAGTTCTTTACTATTTCAAATTTCTTCCATTTGAGTACGAGACCAGAGGTTTCAATTTTGCTTTCAAGTCATTGAGCCCTCTTTTATCCAAGGGAGTCCTTCTGTTGTCATCCCTTTTTGTTTTTATTGATTTTAGGATATTAGAGACAATATCCCATTCAAGTGTGGTGGTGGACAGTTTAAACTCTTTTGCATTTTTTCACTTGAACTAGGATGAATGTTGAACCATGCCACTCTATCATAGTAGTTGGACTGAAAATTGAGTTGTGTGCTTGAATTTGAATTAGGCAGTATGAGTGGAAGGTGAATCATATGGATTTGTTGAAGTAGTTAGTTGTATAAACTTAATCAATAATTTGGTACTTAAGTAATTAGGTAATGTATGAAATTTTGGTGGACTTTTATATAAGCACATGCGAGGTTTTGAACCTATATGACTACATTTCATAGTAATTTTATTTCTTTGGTTGAGTGTGATGCTCCCCTAGGAAGATTATCTTCAGAACTTGTATTGAACTGGTTTGAACCTATGAGATTCATGCTTTATAGAAATGATTAAGGCATTATTTGTTTTGAACCCTTAGCTTAAATAAACCATCAACTCATTTTTCCCTTGCCAACTCATTTGATCCTCTAACCTTGCTTGTTTCTTAATTAGTCACCTTACATTGAAACCCAAAAACCCATTAGGCTTACCTTTTCAGAAGTTTAATGAAGAGATGAGTGAGCATTTGATATATATGATTTAGGGACTTTTGTTTTATATTCAATTCTGAGATGTATTTCAAGAGGCACTTTTTCTCATGACTTATTAAATTATGTTGCTATTATTTCCTTATTATTTTAGTATTATTTAAAAGAAAAAAAGAAGAAAGAGAAAAGAAAAAGAAAAGCATCTTTGTTTTTGGTGTTATTGATTAAAAGCGTCTTTGTTTCTACTTGAAGGAAATGTAGTAGCATTAATTAGTGATGAGTAGTTGTAGTTTGTGGTATTTATATGCATATCTTAAAATTTATGTTTGATTGTCCCTTCTTAATTAGCACTTTATTAATACTTATCAGTTGCCCTTTAACGTTTTTGCCTTGCCTTAACCCAAACCCTATTATAACCCTAAGTAAAAGCCCTTTTTAATCTATGGTGGCGTGTAATCTATGTTGTAGAGAATTGGTGAATTTGCAAGCCTATGCTAGTGTAGTCTCTTACAGAGAGTATTGAGTGAAACATTGACCTTAAATGCTTGAGTGTAATGATTAAACATCGTGAGAAAAGTCCATCTTAGTTTTATTTTACCTTTGATCAATTATGTCTGCCTTTGACTTTGTTTATATGCATTGATGAAAAGAATATGATATATATAGTAGCTCAAACCTTGAGTTTGTCAAAATTTGAAGGATTGTATATACTCGATCTTCTTTGAAAACAAATTGACAGAATATCTTGGTTATTTTTAAATTGCTTGAGGAAAAGCAATAGTTTAAGGGTGTGATAAGATTGAATCATCTTATATTTTCTTATGCATTTCAATGCCTTTTCAATCCTATTATTGTATTTAAATACTTAATTTGTATCCATCTTGTGTTTACATATAGACTAAAGGAGTGAACACAAATATATGCTAAAAGGATGAAGTTTGACAAAGTTTGGAGAGCCATCCATAAAGGAGAAACCATCAAGGGCATTCGAAGGAGAATCGGAGAAGAACCAGGAAATAACCCAAGGCCACGATCATGGAAAATATGCCACGACCATGACAGAAGCTTGAGCACAAGGCCATGATCATGGGAAGTCATCCATAATCGTGATAGAGAGAAGATAAACTAGCCACGATAGGCCACGATCGTGACCTATGCACAGATAGATGCAGATGACCTTCCGAACTTAAGTTTTTTAGGGGCTTTTAAACTTTTGAGGGAGAGAAAAATCCTAGGTTTTACCCTAAATAGAACATACTATATAAAGAAAGAGAAGAGGACCTAGAGAGGGCCTACATAAGTTACCACTTTTGGTAAACTTTAAGAAGAGAGATGAAGAAGAAAGAAGGAAGGAGTAGAGAAGCTTTTGTTATTTTCTTTATGCTTGGTTTATTTCATTTTCAATGCTTTATTTTCACATGTTTTAATCTATTCATTCCATTACTTTAGAGATTTCTTATTTTTAATCATGTTTTTACATGTGCTAGAATATTTAGAATGAATGTTTGATGGATTTTATAGTTGAAACTCACGAATTTTGTAATGAACCTTTATGATATATCAATGGATGTTTGTTCCTGCAATTTTCCAGTTTTACTCTTGGTTGTTTGAGTTTATTTATGTTGTTTTTATATATATTCATTTATTAGGTATTTGAATGATTAATGGTTTATATTATAGGTTTTTGCTTATTTAAGTTGGCTTAGGATTTCAGATAAATGTTATGAATTAGGAATTACATGTAAGATTGATCATCCTTTAGGAAATTTTCTAATTTGAATGCTAGGGTTGAGCGTGTGATATGTAATAATCCATATTGACTCCTGGAAGTAGTAATAGGTTAGTTGAATTTGTTAGGATACTTAATCAACTAATCTAGGATCCTATACCTTTTGGTTACACCTTTCGAGTTTATAAGTAGGTGGCCTAAGTTAGTTATTTCTTAATACCTAATGCATCTTCACTATTGAACTTAGAGAGCCTATTTTAGGTTATAGTGGAGATCAAGGGAAATTCTAGAGCTTATTAGTTTTGCCTATTTTAGAGAAATTAAGGGTTCGAGACCTTAATCCAGTCCATAGGCTAACACCATGATGAGAGTACCTTTTATTTAGATTCAAGGATCAATGAACATCTCGAAATCCCAAAGATATCTCCAACCCACTTCTTCACCATTGTTGTTAGACTTTTCTAAATTTTCTTTGTGCTTGTCTTTTTGGTTACATTCGTTGCATATTAGTTGTCCCGTCTTCATCAATTTAGGGTGTCCTATTTTCTTTTGTTAAAACATTTGAAATAGCTTTTGCATCCCAGCTCTCTTTGTTTTAACCCTAGCTCACCATTTACTGCATTGTTTAGTAGTTAGGAATTTATTATTTGGTAGTTAGCAACAGGCTATCAAATTTTTGAAAATTGACATGTTGCAACGTTAGTCAAAATAAACTAACTACTATAGCAATGGTGAGTTTAGGTCGATCTTACAGAGAGTATGTGTAAAGTGGTTGAAATGAAATTAATTGGTGTTTAGGTTAGGGAATTTTGGTTTCGGAAATATGAAAAGAAAATAAGGTAAAATAACTAACAAAAGCAATGTGTAGAAAATATATTAAAAATAATAAAAGAGGGGAATTTGGTGGGGATCCAATTCTTTGGTTCAATCTTGGCCTACACTGTAATTAAACATATTTCATTGATTTGTTGTTCTCAAACCTCTCCTAGCAACTATTAATCATTGGTTAATAATCAACCTAAGTTTTCCCTTAGGCAGTGTTTAATCAAGATACGATTGTTAGTTAAACCTAACCACTAAGTAACCTAGGATACGATCCCTATATTCAATTAGGCAACTGATTAATCAGGGTAACAACCATATACGATGCGTCATTTAACCTAGGTTATGTTAACCATAATGATTACGAATAATTAGTCGTTACACAAAAATTTATATATAATAATTATGGATTATATTGAAATTCTAGCAATGGATTTGCAAATAAATGATTCAATGAATACATTAAAATCATCGTTTCACAATACCCAGTTGATTCATACACAAATAAATGAACAATAACGAGAATATGATTATACATACACAACCCAAATCAATTAAAATAGGATAACACAATCAATTTCTAACGAGAGAAAGAAACAAAAAAAACAGTGAAATACATTTAACCTAGGTCGTCAGTGTCGATGTCATCTCTAAAACAACATCAGGAAAGCTAGCTCTCCATCTTTTCCATCAAGCTAAAAGAATAAGCCAAGAGTGTCTCCATCTTTGTTAAAAACTGACCAAAATTGAAGAAGAATCAAGTCTGGTCATTTTTCTACACACAAACTCTATTAATCTCCAAGAATGAAGGAGAACACCAGTTGCTATCCAATCTCAATTTGTTTCCTCTAGCCATCCACCTTCTCTAGCCCTCTCAACATATTTATGAGCATGCTTCACCACTTATTCTTTTATTCTTTATCCATTATTTTGCTCTAATTTTCTTTGTCTTGATCCATGAAGACAAGTGAATATGGATCTTTGTAAAACAAATCCAAATATAATACTTTCGAATCAATTTAACTCCTTTCCTTCTGAATTATGCATAAAATCACACAAGTCACAGTAAGTATCTTAAGAAATTTCATATCAATAATCACTAAGTGTTGTGGAATAATTTCTTAATCAATTAAGCAGTTATCAATTTCGCTCACACTTAGCTTTTGACTGTCCTCAGGTAAAACATTAAAATTAAACTCACTAACTCAAAACATTTACTCATTTCCCATATATTCCAAGAGTACATAATCATAATCAAATATGAATGACTTTCAAAAATCACAACAAGAATTTAACATTTAACGCTTCTACTCATGATCAATCAACATTCAATGTCTTTAAAAACTGAGCAATCTAATAGTAGACTTGGAAAATGTGTTTAAACAAGATACGTCCAAGGTACACTCAACACCATTCATAATCATGAAAATCCACAACTTTACATATCATTTCATTTCTCCACCACTAAGGTTCACATACAAAATCATGGATCAAAGGACTTTTTATTAGACCGAAAACAAAAGCATGCAAGATTTGTCTAAAACAGTCAATTTCAAAACTTTTTTCTAAATCAAAACGCAACGGAAACAAAATAACCAAATCAACATGCCAAGTCATATATTATACGATATAAGGAAAATAATTAACATAAGAATAAAATGAAAATTATACCGACTCCTTGCTATAGCTTTGACTCCTCACTTTTATATCCTCTCCTTGCTAATGTATCCTCCCCTCGTTATTGTATCTCGACCAATCTGATCTACCACTTGTTCTCAATGGACAACTTAGTTAATAAGATCCTTTGGTAAGAAAGGAGAAGAAATCTTGAAGAGATTTTCCTTAGTTAAAAGAAGCCAAAAATGAGACTCTTCTCATTCAAGTTTCAACTAAGCTATGCAAGAGAGGAGAGAGTGAGTCAAAAAATGCAAGAATACTTCTTCTCTCCTTCTTAATTTTTTTTAACATGAAAGAAAGAAGTGATGTGCATCCAATGCATCACTTCATTCTTTAATCAATTATAAAGAGGACAATAAATGAGACTCTTCTTATTTGTTTAAGATGGCGATATGAAAAATCCAATAAGCCAAACGAGACCATCTCTTTTTCGGTTATGAGATAAAAGAAGAGGGGTACATCAAATGCACCTCTTCCTTTCGTTAATAAAGTGAATGCTAAAAGGTTACATGCCATCATTAAAAGACAACCATTAAACCATTTAATGATAAGATCTTTACTCCATTTAATGATAATAAAGCATAATAAAAACCATCTTTAATTAGCAATTCCATGTTAAATGTGCAGCACATTTAGCATTGAATTGCTAAATTAAAGATGGATGCACATTTAGCTATAAAATCAAAAATTTCCCTCCTTTTATCTTTAATAACTTTGTTTCAGTTTAATTGATCTAATTAATCAAATCAAACTAAAGTCTAGCCTAATATTAATTCATTTGGGCTTATAATTAACAATTAATAAGTGTAAACCAAACATTCAATCATAGGCTTCAAAACCTCTATTTAAATTTCTTACTTTACTTGATAACCTTCCTAGAAGCCAAATAGGGAATCTAATGGACTTATATAATTCAAGCTCCAATAAGCCTGGAATTAGTTTAATCTCATTAGAATTAATTTCATCTTATTAACCAAATGTCATTCAACTAAAGACAATTAGATGAACTCTTGAATTACTAAATATGATGAGAGTACATGTTTCTAATCAAATGTCCATTTGCAATCTCTATTATTAACCATATTATAGTCATCCACACAATAAAGGTTCAAATTACCGTTTTGCCCTTATATTGGTTTTTCCTTCTAAATCTTCCGTTTTACTCTATATGGTGATTAACACACAAGATCTCATCTTGATGTTAAGACTTGATGGGTAGCTAGTCCATCAAACAATTGGAACCAGTTTAATCACCAATCTCTGTAAAACATCTAGAAGTAATGATATCACTATAAATTCTTTATTTTAGTGAATGTTCCCTTATATATGTTTCAATTAATAATTCCAACATCTAAACTCTAGATTGATGCTCTGTAAAAATCCATTCCGATCATATCAAGAATTATAATGAAACATATATTAGTTCACAACTTGTCAAGATTGTGGTTCGTAATAAAAGAATGCTAAGGTGTATGTTTTAAGATTAAAGCAACGACCTACTTTATTCTTTAAATACATACTTGATTCTAGATTCATTCAATTGTGCCATTATCGATAGCCAACTACTATCATGATATGAAACTCATCATTCTCTTGAAGTAAACTCTTTTACTTACATAGAGATAAATCGCAACACTATAGTCTAAACCATAATCAAGTTGGTCAAGTGACCAACTTGATTATTCAACTGTGAATCAACTAATTTAGATTCTAATAATATATGTTTCCCATACATCTCCATGTATATGTATATTACTTACAAAGAATCTTGGTACCTTATGACTAGACATATAATGCTCATACAAATAAAACCAAACTCTTTTGTTTTATTAATAATAAACATTTTCACTACAAAAGGAACTGGAAGAAGATTAAGTTATATGTAAATACACTTGCTTTCTAGGGAACTATATTTACATAAATCCAACAATCTCCCACTTGTCCTAAAGCAAGTTGGACACATCTCTCATCCTAAAGCAACCCCTCTTGAAATCTTTCCTGACAAACTCATTAAGCATGTTCTCAATGAAGATTGTTTGAGACAATGCTATCAGTTTGTTCTTACGATCTCTTATAAGCTTGATCCCTAAAATATAGTTAGCCTCTCTTAAATCCTTCGTTGAGAACTATTCGTCCAGCTATCCCTTAACCATAGATAACATTCCTACATCATTCCCAATAAGCAAAATGTCATCGACATACAAGATTAAGAAAATAAATTGATAGTGCAATGGTTCATAACCTATAGGTTTTGATAGACTTATCAAACCTAATGTTCAAAGACCTAGATGCTTGCTTAAGTCCATAAATTGACCTCTACATTTTACATACCTTATGCTCATTACCTAGCTCAATGAATCCTTCTAGTTGGGCCATATAAATGGTCTCCTCAAGATCCCCATTAAGAAATGCATTATAGACGTCCATTTGCCATATTTCGTAATCGAAATAGGCTGTTATGGCCAAAATAATTATGATGGACTTAAGCATAGCAACTGGAGAAAAGTCTCCTCATAGTCTATACGCTTTTTTTTAATGTAGCCTTTAGCTACCAATCTGACTTTAAAAGTCTCTATCTTTCCATCAGATCCTCTTTTACTTTTGTAGATAAATTTACACCCTATGGCTTTTACATCTGGTGGTAGATCTATAAAGATCCGAACTTTATTGGTGTATATGGAATATATTTTCGATTCCATCACCTTGACCCATTTTTTTGTATCAACATCATTAATAGCCTTTGTATAAGTAATGGGATCCATTTCTTCTTAATCTGAGATGCAAATTATGCCTTCTTCTATACCTAGATACTTATCTAGTTATCTCACATCCTCCCACTACATTTAGGCACTACTTGATATTCAGGCTACTCTTCTGATTCAAATGTTGTATACATTGCAACATTTTGTTCTACTATATCCAAATCAACTCTTGGTTTGGATGAAATAGATAACCCCTTTAGTAATACTTCGCTTCTTCTTTTGTGATTTCTCATAAATTCTTCCTCCAAGAAGGTTGCATTTGACGACACAAATTCCTTCTTGTCCTGAGGACTGTAAAAATAATACCCTAGTATACCTATAAGATATCCTACAAACAAACATACTTCTAACCTTGGTTCCATCTTTGTGGATTCAAACCTTAGAACATAGGATCTCATAAGTCCTTAAGTGTCATAATGAAGGCACTCGACCAGTCCATAACTCCCTAGGTGTTTTAGGCACTGATTTGGATGGAGCAAAGTTAAGAAGATAAGTTTTCGTTTGTATAGCATATCCCCAAAATGATTCTGGAAGGCTAGCGTAGGACATCATTGATCTTATCATTTACCTGTTACTCCTCTCTGCTACACCATTTTGTTAAGGTATTTGAGGAGCTGGAAAGTTGGAAACAATTCCATTGTCAATTAGAAATTGTTGGAACTCTCCAGATAAGTACTCACCACCTAGATCCGATTAAAGTTATTTTAATGGCTTACTTAGCTGCTTCTTAGCTTCAACTTTTAATTCTTTGAACTTTTCAAAGGACTCACTCTTTTTATGCATCAAATACAAAAAGCATGTCTGGAGTAATCATCTATAAAGGTTATGAAATATTCATAACCTCCTCTAACTTGTATTTATGGGCCCACACACATTAATATGTAACAGGTACAATATGGATTCAGACATGTTTCCTTTAAAAGGAAATCAGGCCTTGGTCATTTTTCCTTCAACCCAAGATTCACAGGTGGGTAATGGATAATTATCCAAGCCCGTAAGGATCCCATCCTTCTCTAACATGCCAAGTCATTTCTTATTGATATGACCCATTCTTAGGTACCATATATATTTTTAATTAATGTTATAATCATTAGATTGTCTTGGTTTTATTAATTATGGGGTGTTTAGTGAGCCTGTCATAGGTTCTATAAAGAACAATCCCTGTTTAATTATCGAATTACAAATAAAATCCTTATTCTCATATATTGAAACAACATTTTCAAAACATAAGGAATAACCAAATTTTATTAGACAAAAAATAGAAATCATGTTCCTTACAATCATTAGGATGTAATATATATCCTCCAAATATAACCTATAACCACTAGGAAAGTCTAACATAATTACTCCCACTGATTCTGCTGAAACATAGGATCCATCTACTATCTTGACTTGAAATGGTCTTTATGTAATCTTTTCCTTTACTATAACCATTAAAAAAATTGCACACATGGTTAGTAGTTCTTGAATCTAGTATCCAAGAATCAGATGGATCTACCACATTTCTAGTTCTTATCAAACTTAGGAAGCCTATACCTTGTTTGTTTTTTAGGGACTCAAGGTAGACTACACAGTTTCTTTTTTAGTGACCCTGCTCATGACATTGGAAGCACTTTCCCTTGGTGTCCACTTTGGCCTTCTTTTTCATGGGTTAGACCTTAACCCCTGTTTGGGCTTTCTTTTTCATTGGACCCTCCTTATCTTGTTTGCCCTTACCCTTAGGTTTAAAAGAAGTTGCTACATTATCCTTGATATTTAATATCTCCTCTGTGCTCTAGAGGGTATTCATCAACTCACTCAAGGTGTAATCCTTGTTGTTGAGCTCATAGTCTAACTTAAATTGCTGAAAAGATGAGTTCAAGCTATTGGTGATCATAATCATTTGCATGTCTGCATCCATATCCTCCCCAAGCATCTTAGCCTCATTAACCACCAAAATTACCTTAAGCATGTAATCCCGCACTAGATTACCAGGTTTTTGTCTGAGATTATGAAAGGTTTGGATAGCTTTCACTCTTGTAAACTTGGTCCTCGCGCCAAACATATCATGTAGGTTATGGACCATTGCACTATCAGTTTTCATGCATGCATTTTGCTTTTGCAACATTCCACTGACAAAAGCTAGAATATAGCACCTAGTAGTCTTATCAGCATTCTACCATTGCTCATATTGTTAGACTTGCTCAAAAGTTGAATTGCCACCTAGAGGGGTAGGCTTATTGTCCGTTAATACCCATAAAATTCGTTCATATTGAAGAAAAATGTCAAGATTTCGTATCCATTCATTAAAATTCTCTCCATTTTCTAATTTGTTGTTAGTCAAGAGCAAAACGAGTGGATTCATATTGTGGTTAATTACATCTGAAAATATAAATTATTAAAGCATGAGCTTACTAGTCAACAATACTGGAACTTTGTATAAAATCATGATGTATGTATACATGATGATAGATTTAAAAAAAATTAAAAGATTTAAAACTTTATACGACGATTATTTTTCTTACATATAATGGACTAAGTGATAATGGGTCATCTTATCCATTAAAAGAAAAACTGGGACCCTCCCTATCAAAAAACTACCAAGCATCTTCATGCCTAACTTTTTTAGAAGCGCCATAATTTGGTCCATACATTTATCAATAAAGCTATGATGGGAAGGTTATTTATAAATTATGTTGAGTGTGTAACCATTTGATTCATCCACTAAAGATACTTACAAATTACTTTCTCAGTGGGAGGTCACATTTGCTACCAATAAGTGGACTTATCCTTTAGGAGACCCAATCTATGCAAGATCTAGGATTCATATCCTCCAGTGGGGAGTAACACTTCACCAAATGTAAATGGTCGATCACATGGAGATCGTGGACTCTCACATGAGTCTTTTAAGGCTTTAAGTTTTAATAAATATCATCTTTTCTAGATGCAATTTATTAATCATCTATATTGTTTCATTATATATCTCATACATAATGAATGCATGGCAAAGCCTAAGGTTGGCAATTATTCCAAATGACATACTATCATATAATATCACATATTATAAGCATCCATGCATCCATTCATCTCATGCATAATAACATTACTTTTGATTCTCCATCCTAGAATATAAAAATAAATTTCAATGCTCTTGGCCAAAACACAAAATGTCTTAGGCTTAGATCTTCCGCTTTGAATTCTTCGCCCATATGACCCAACCCATTCGATAAAAAATGTGTAACGACATTATCATAAAACCAAATTTTGCCACTTTAAAAACAAAAATTCTAGCAATTTATTTTTGTTTAATCCAAAACTCAAAAAATTCCAGCACTTGTTTTGACAAAACCAAAACTCAAAAATTCCAGCGCATGTTTTGTAAAAACCCAAACTTTGATATAACAAAAAATCCAGTATTTTTGTTTTCATAAAACCGAAACTTTGCTAATATATTAAAAATTCCAGTATTTTTGTTTTCTTAAAACTGAAACTTTCTTACAACAAAAGAATCCAACATTTTGGTTTTCATAAAATCGAAACTTTGCCAATACACCAAAGTATACACCAAAATCATTACCTAGTCTTTTCTTCGATCCATGGTTGCTCCATCTTCAATATTACATAAATTTTTTAATTACAAAATCAATGAAAATAGAAAAATGTAGGCAAGGAGGAAACATGATGACGATAGGTCATCCTCCTTGATACAAACCAAACGAGGAAAACTTAAAAGTAAAATTATATTCTATAGACAACTAAAAGAGCAATATATATACCATATATATTTCTATCACATAAAAATATGTAATATACAAAATTTAATTTCCATACCCATGCATTACATATATGAACCGAAATCATGCATAATAAAATGGCTCTAATAGCAATTGTTGGATCGAAAATAAAAGCATACGAGATTTGGCTAAAACAGTATATTTTAAAACATTTTTCGAAATCAAAATGCAACGGAAACAAAATAACCAAACCAACATGTCAAGCCATACATGATATGGTATAAGGAAAATAATTAACATAAGAACAAGATGAAAATTATACCGACTCCTTACTACAGCTTTGACTCCTCACTTTTATATCCTCTTTTTGTTAATGTATCCTCTCCATATTATTGTATGCTCGACCAATATGATCGACCACTTGTTCTCCTTAGACAACTTATTTAACAAGATCCTTTGGTGAGAAAGGAGAAGAAATCTTGAAGAGATTTTCCTTAGTTGAAAGAAGCAAAAAATGAGACTCTTTTCATTCAAGTTTCGGCTGGGCTATGCAAGAGAGGAGAGAGTGAGTCAAAAATGCAACAACACCTTCTCTCCTTCTCAATTTCAGTTAAACATGAAAGAAAGAAGTGTTGTGCATCCAATGCATCACTTCATTCTTTAATCAATCATAAAGAAGCCAATAAATGAGAATCTTCTCATTTGTTTAAGATGACTATATAAAAAAACCAATAAACTAAATGAGACCCTCTCATTTTCAGTTATGAGATGAAAGAAGGGAGAGAGTACATCAAATGCACCTCCTCCTTTCTTTAATCAAATGAATGCTAAAAGAGATTACATGCCATCATTAAAAGACAACCAATAAACCATTTAATGATAAGATCATTACTCCATTTAATGATGATGAAGCATGATAAAGACCATCTTAAATTTAGCAATTCAATGTTATAAAACCCGAAATATGCCCTTCTTTTATCTTTAATAACTTTTTTAATTTAATTAATCTAGTTAATCAAATCAAACTAAAGTCTAGCCTAATATTAAATATTCATTTGGGTTTCTAATTAACAATTAATTAGTGTAAGCCCAACATTCAATCATAGGCTTTAAAACCTCTATTAATATTTCTTACTTTGCTTGATAACTTTCCTAGAAGCCAAATGAGAATCTAATTGGATTTATATAATTCAAGCTCCAATAAGCCTGGAATTAATTTAATCTTATTAAAATTAATTCCAGCTTATTAACCAAATGTCATTCCACTAAAGACAATTAGTTGAACTTTTGAATTATTAAATATTATGAGAATACATATTTCAAATAAGATGTCCAATTGCAAACTTTATTATGAACCATATTATAGCCATCCA
>JANSVA010000217.1:8088466-8099891 GCA_025504915.1 Erythroxylum reticulatum
GTATGATTTCACATGATCGATAATGTGATAAGATTAAGGATAAGAAGCCCGAATTTTGATATGAACATGCATCATATATATTTAGTATACATGAATGTGCATAATTGAATTCATAATTGTGCATAATAGTAATATATATTTGTATTGAATATTTTAGAGGTTTTCTGTTGAAGAAAACATGTTGTCAAAATTCAGAAAAACGATGTTTTCTGGTTTCTGTAAAACTGTTGTAGTTTTTTTTATTTTCAGAAACAAAAAATTACAACAGAGTAAGCCAAACATGTTTTACTTACCTGTTTTTCTTTTTACAAAAACGACAATAAAAATGAAAAAAAATAGAAACAAATAGCCTCTTATTTTTCATCATATCCGATAAATATAAGTATATTAATCCTACTTTAAGATAATGAGGGTCAAAGATCTTCGAATCCCGTAACATGATCACGTGTAATGGTAAATAAAAAAGAAAATGATTCTATCACCTTTTGCATTCGAATTGTTTCATCTTGGTCGAGTGAATTAGAGACTCGATTGTCTAAAATTCTGAGTATTAAGAGCGGTGTATCCGATATAATTTATAAAATTCGTAACGTTCTCTTTTTTCTTTCCACGTCACTTAAATTTACAGGTCTAAAATTTCCTATTCATGTGAGCTTTCAATAGATTACGCAGGCTGAGGGATTAGACATTGTAGAATTCATTCTGTCAAATCAAAATGCTTAGGTTCAGAACATCAATTACATTAAAGATGGCATTCTGTTAAAATTGTAATGAAAACGCACACCGTAAAGCCAATTCATTAATATAACCTATTCTGTAATACATGTTTAAAAACTGTAAAGGTAGAATGAGAGGTGCAAAAAGTTAAGGGTGAATCTGAAATTTTGTTGTAAAACATACGAAAGTCATCTTTCTCTTAAAATTTTCAATTAAGGGAGTTGTGAAGGTTGACAATCCAAAATGCATCACAGTTAGGTAAATTCTAATAGTCAAATTATGTCTTTCTTTTTTCTATTTTGATCATCCTACATTAGTTTGTATTTAGATTATATGTTATGGTTGGTTAGGATAACTTTTAGAAGTTGCATGAAAGGAGAAAAGTAGAGAAAATGAGGCTGAAAAATGATGAAAGAAGAAAAGAGAGAATAAGAGGTGAGGGTAAAGATAATGACATTATTTAAAAATTTAAGTTGCATGTAAAGGTAGAATGAGAGGTGCAAAAAGTTAAGGGTGAATCTGAAATTTTGTTTTAATAAGGGCATTTTTGGTATTGATTGAAATAGAGGAGGGTAAAATGAACTTTTAATTGGTTAAGGATATTTTAGTAATTATAAGGGTTAGGTTACTAAGGATATTATTTTTATAATTAAGAATAAATTGGAAGAGAGAATAATGTTAGATTATTAAGTATAATTAGGTAAGAAATTTTTGGTAAATTAGTCTAATAAAATTTTGTAAATTTTAGGTTTGAAGGTCCGATTAAGGAAAAATTGAGATTATCAATTAGTTGAGTCTGAAATTAAGGTAAGGATAACTTTGAACTTTACTCTTAAAATTAAGTACCATTTGGTTATTAATAAATTATATATTGAATTGGTCATTAATTTAATTAATGATTAATAATTACCTATATGAATTATGTTTATTTTATTTCATTAATAATTAATCAAAGTGCAAGGTGTTTTGTGATTGTATTTTTTTATGCATATTGTGAGGTTTATTGCATATTAACTCGATAAAAATGTGTAAAATAGAGAGCAGTGGGTAATACATTGAGCGTAATTGGTCAAAATCTAGAATCGGTGGCTTGTCTAAGATAGGCTACATTCGATGTCTTAAATGGATAGGTTGAATCGATATGAGTGAGTGGAAGCTAGGTATCGATCCGTGGAGTAGATACCAGGGCATCCTGAGTCCCAAGGATGTCCTATACCGATGATTAGATACTGGAGTGATACTGAGATATCCTGAGTCTCAGGGATATCTTGTGTCGATGGCTATGCCGACATTTATACGTTTAATTACGTTTCCACTTATGAGAGATTATGATTAGAAAAGCTAGTAGACCATTAGATGTACGCCTATTAGGTTAAGCTGGGCTCAGGCAAAAAAAAGTAAAATATTGGAATAAAGCATAAATGGCAGTTATAATTAATATTTGTGTTAATCATAATTTGGAAAAATTTTTGACATGTTTGTTATCTATTTAGGTTAGACTGAGTAATGTTGTGTATATACGTATTATATGTATGATTTAATCGGTTGATTAAGTTTTATAATTATTTATGGAGTTACTTGATTTTAAGGGTATGGTCAGTTATCTTTACTGAGTAGGTAGCTCAACCCTTGTCATTTTATTTGTTTAAGAGATCGAGTGATTACTAATAACCCTAGAGTACAGGACGGACCAAATGGAGTTTAAGTGGGGCCAGTAGCTTGTTTAAAGCTTTTGGAATGTATATATTTTTGAATGTGACAAATTCTGTAGTTGCGTTATGTAGAATACTTTTTATCTGACAAACAGTCATCTCTTTTGAAACTAATGAGGAATTTGATAATTAATGATATGTTTTGGAAACTATTTGGTTAAATGTGGTTTAAGAATTTTGTGAGCATTATATTAGGTGGTATCAGAGTAGTTTTACGTTTCTAGGGACGTATTGAGTAAAAAAAACTAATGATGTGTTATTATCTCTTTTAGGATGGCTTCAGGAGAGGATAATGTTGTCCATAAGTCACCTAGGGAATCAGGAAGTTTGATTCGTGCTTTGGATGTGCCGGATCAGGGGGATGTCCATGCAAATACGATAAGAGGAGAGGTGTTAATGCCACCACAGATGATACAAAGTGTTTCAGATGATGCAGCAGGTTATTATTGCGGCTCCTGCCTGAGGTGATTCTAGGGTGGATCGAAACTATGAGTGGATCCATAAAATGGATGCAGTAGAGTTTCAAGGTATTACAAATCCTAAGGAAGCTGAGGCATGATGGGAGTAGTCAAAGATAATTTTAAATCGTTTTGAGTGTACATAAGAAGGAAGGTTGCAATAAATTTTTTCCTTATTCCAGGGCAACACATTGACTTGGTGGAAGTTAGTGAAGAGATCCTATGAGACTTGAGAGAAGACTTGGCAAGAGTTCCAAAGAAAGTTCAGAGATAAATACACTCCGCGAATATATTAGGATCAAAAGAAGATGGAGCTCATGAGTTTGGTTCAGATAGAGGAGATGTCAATGGCTGATTATGAGGCTTGCTTTGCAACCTTGTCTAAGTATGCATTAAAAGTTGTGGCAAATCCCGAAGACAGATGTTATAGATTTGAGTAGGGTTTGAGGACGTATATTTGTTTAGGATTAGGAGCTGCTACTTCTAACTTAAAGAAGTTACTAGAAATTGCACTTATAGTGGAGGATGTAATAGAACAAGGTAGAAGGAGGAGAGCGTTAAAGAGGCGATCAGAGAGACATTATAGAGAGGGAAGTCGGTTTGTTAAGAGGGGAGTTACTCATTCATGGTCTACTAATGCTGGGGGATTTAGGAG
This sequence comes from Erythroxylum reticulatum, assembly GCA_025504915.1. Classification (NCBI taxonomy): domain Eukaryota; kingdom Viridiplantae; phylum Streptophyta; class Magnoliopsida; order Malpighiales; family Erythroxylaceae; genus Erythroxylum; species Erythroxylum reticulatum. The sequence continues at coordinate 8,092,009 of JANSVA010000217.1, forward strand.
AGTCGATGCCATATCTAACAGGTGTGGTAGTTTCTATTGGTCTAGTGGAGGAACTCGTAGGGATTCAAGATAGCATAGCACTACCAGTGCACCATTAGTTGGATCTAACAGAGGGGCTAGTTAGAGGTTCAGAGGATCTTTTGATAGAGGAGTTGGAGGATATTCGAGTTATTACATCGACACGAGATTTCACAGAGGACCATGTTGAGGGTCTAGTGGGATCAGTTAGGATGTTAAATCTATGAAGAGTTAGGGCATTTATAGAGGAGTTCTCTGACAGTAGGGAGGAGTCCAGGAGTGAGGGAAAAGGAGACAGTAAAGGGTTAGAATGGTGCCTTCGGTTCGGGTAGAGGTTCAGGTAGAACTGGTAGCAGAGGTGGTAGTTGAGGAGTTGGACGTGGATCAGTAGTGGGTAAGGGTACTGGTGGGACATCCTCAGCTCAGAGCCAAACTCAGGCGAGGATATACCATATGATGAGGGAGGAGGCACCTGCACCCAAGATGTTATTTATGGTATGATTTCATTAATTGATGTTAACGCTTATGTGTTAGTAGACCCAGGATCTACACATTCTTACATTTCTTTAAAGTTTGCCTTTAGAGTTTCGGGGGAGGTTAGTCCTTTAGGATATGGTCTAAAGGTATCGTTACTAGTAGGGGATTATGTGGTAGTAAATAGTGTAAAAAGGGGAATGCGAATGGGAATTAGTGGAGTGGAACTACTAGTTAACTTACTAGTGATGGATTTAAGGGATTGTGATGTGATTCTTGGGATGGATTCGTTGACACAACATCGAGCTATAATAGATTGTTATGTTAAGGGGGTGATGATAGAGTCTTCAGGTACCTCAAAAGTGATATTTATGGGGGATCATAGAGTGGTTCCAGGATATGTGACCTTGGTTGTGACTGCTAAACGTTTGATATTGGATGGATGTCAGACATCTGGCTCATATTATAAATACAAGGGAGGTTAGTCTTGGATTAGAGGATATTTCTGTGGTAAGGAAATTTTCAGATATATTCTTCAATGATTTACCAGTTTTACCGCCTTAGTGAGAGATAGATTTCACCATTGAGACTATGCCTAAAGTGGCACTAATTTCCATTGCACCTTACAGGATGACTACTATTGAGTTAAATGAGCTGAAAAGGCAGTTAGAGGAGTTATCGAAAAAAGGGTTTTATCATATTGAGCACATCATCATGGGCAACTCCAATGTTATTTGTGAAGAAAAAGGATAGTAATATAAGACTATACATGGATTATCGGTAGTTAAACAGGGTGACAGTGAAGAATAAGTGCCTGTTGTTAGGGATAGATGATCTTTTGGATCAGCTGATGGGAGTTGTTATATTTTCCAAGATTGACTTGAGATCCGAATACTGGCAGTTGATGATAGCTGAGTCAAGTATTCCTAAGACAACTTTTTGCACTCGGTATGGCCATTATAAGTTCCTATTGATGCCTTTCGGGTTGGCTAATGTACCAATTGCATTTATGAAATTGATGAATAAGACTTTTCAAGAGTATCTGGATCAGCTTGTGATAGTATTCATTGATGATATATTGGTGTATTCGAGGAGTAAAGAGGAGCATAAGTAATATTTGAGGATTGTGTTACAGATTCTGAGTTAGAGATAATTGTATGCAAAGTTGAGTAAGTATAAGTTTTGGATGGAGCGAGTAGTTTTCCTTGGACATATGGTGACTCAAGAGGGAGTGATGCCTGATCTAGTTAAGGTAAGGGCAATTATGGAGTAGGAATAGTCTAGAAATATATTAGAGATAAGGAGATTTTTAAGACTTGTCTGGTATTATCAAAGATTTGTAAAGTTATTTTCAATAATAACTCGCCCGTTAACCAAACTATTAAAGAAATGAGTTCAGTATGAGTAGATCGATCAGTGTCAAGAGAGTTTTGAGGAGCTTTAGTGGAGATCAATTTCCAACCCCATTTTGGTGTTACCATCAGGTAGTGGAGGTTTTGAGGTATATACTGATGCTTTGAGGATAGGATTGGGGTGTGTACTAATGCAATATGGAAAGGTCATAGCTTATGCCTCTCGTTAGTTGAGATCACATGAGTTAAATTGTCCCACCCATGTTCTAGAGTTAATGGCAATTTTGCATGCTCTTAAGATTTGAAGACATTATTTGTATAGAGAGACATTACGAATCCTTACAGATCACAAGAGCCTTAAGTATATTTTATTTCAGAAGGAGTTAAACTTAAGGCAGAGAAGATGGATTAAGCTACTGAAGACTTATGATTACATTATTGATTACCATCTAGAGATAATGGCAGACGTTTTGAGTAGGAAAAGCTATAGCATAATGACTAGTTTGAGTGGACATAGTATGATGCCATTGGTAGAGTTAAGGGTATTGGATGTGAAATTAGAGATTGATTATTTGAGTGGCTTATTGGAGACAATACAGGTTCAACCAGATTTGGGAGATAGGATTAGAGAGGCATAAGCTTGAGATTCCTATCTAATGCGGATGAGGGAGAGAGTGCAATAGAATAGGGGGATTATCTTTTCAGTAAAAGCAGATGGAGCATTGGTGATTGGGAGGCGAGTTTATGTACCGAATGTAGATAGATTACGAGAGGGAATTTTGAAGGAAGTTCACAATGCACTATATGCGATGCATCTGGGTACTACAAAATGTATAAGAACTGAAGACCTTATTACTGGTGGACAACAATGAAGAAAGATGTAGAAAAGTTTGTGTCAAGGTGTTTGAACAGTCAGCAGCTTAAAACAGAGCATCAGGCTCCAAAGGGAAAATTAAGACCCTTAGCCATTCCGTTGTGGAAGTGGAAGAAAATTTCGATGGATTTCTTGGTATCATTACCGAGGACCAAACGTAGATATGACTCAGTTTAGGTGATTGTGGATAGGTTGATTAAATCAGCCCATTTCTTACTAGCACAACAGACAAACTAATAGGACAAGCTTGCCAAGTTGTATGTTGATGTGATTGTGAGATTACACGGGATTCTAGTGTCTATTGTATCAGATCGAGATCCATGGTTTACTTCTAGATTATAAAGGAGTTTACAGATAACTTTGGAGACTAGGTTGAACTTGAGTACTGCATTTCACCCTCAAACGGATGGATAGTCGGAGCGTATGATTCAGACATTGGAGGATATGATGAGAGCTTGCATGTTGAACTTTGAGGGTGAATGGGATAGATATTTACCTTTGATGGAGTTTGCGTATAACAATAGTTATCACTTTAGCATTAGTATGACACCATTTATGGCATTATATGGCAAGCAGTGTAAAGATTCGATATGTTGGGGTATGGAGGGAGTCAGATTATTAGAGGGGCCGGAGTTAGTTTAAGAGATGATGGAGAAAATAAAGGTGATAAGGCAATGCTTAAAGGTAGCTCAGGATTAACAAAAGAAATATGCTGATCAACATCGTCGGGAGATGGAGTACAATGTTGGAGATATGGTATTTCTCCGAGTATCACCTTGGAGGGGAATTTTGAGGTTTGGCAAGAGAGGGAAGTTGGGTTCGAGATATATTGGGCCATATGAAATTATACAGCATGTGGGGTCGTTATCTTACAGATTAGCATTACCACATTAGTTATCACAGATTCTTGATGTGTTCCATGTGTCAACATTGAGACAGTACCAATCGAATCTTAGTCATGTTATTTTGAGGCTAGAGATTGAAGTTAGAAATGACTTGATTTATAAAGAGAAGCCTATGGAGATATTGGATAGGCAAATTATAAAATTAAGTAGGAGGGAGATTCCGATGGTGTGAGTTTTGTGAAGTCATCATTGTTCTCCAAGAGAGGCAACTTGGGAGGTAGAGGATGAAATTCAATGTCATTATCCACATTTGTTTAGATCCTCAGGTATATAATTTAATTGTGAGGACGAAATTCTTTTAAGAGGGGAAGATATGTAAAGCCCATTCATTAATATAACTTACCCATAACCCACAATCTTTAAACATGTATGAAAGAACCAGAATTTGGAAATTAGATGATAACATACGAAAATCATATATTTTCTTGATCTTTCTCTCAAATTTTCCAGCTGAAAAATTAGAGAGAGTTGTGGAGGTTGACAACCCCAAAGTGCCTTACACTTAGGTAAATTCCAGCAACCAAATTATGTCTTTTTATTTATTTTGATTATCCTAAACTAGTTTGTAGTTAGAGTACATGTTGTAGTTAGTTGGGATAATTTTTGGAAGTTGCATGAAGGGAGAAAAGTGGAGAAAATGGGGTTGGAAAATGATGAAAGAAGAAAAGAGAGAAAAAGAGGGGAGCGTGAAGATGATGGAATTGTTTTAAAATTTTAAGTTGCATGTACGAGCAAAATGGGAAGTGCAGAAAGTTAAGGTTGAATATGGAATTTAAGTTGCATGTAAGGGTAGAATGGGATATGCAAAAAATTAATGGTAAATTTGGAATTTTGTTGTAAGAAGGGTATTTTTGGTATTAATTGAAATGAAGGAGGGTAAAATGGATTTTTTATTATTTAAGGGTATTTTAGTAATTATAGGGGTTAGGATAGTAGTTATTATTTTTATAATTAAGAATAAATTAGAAGAGAGAATAATATTGGATTATTAAGTGTAATTGGGTAAGAAATTTTTGGTGAATTAGTCTAATAAAATTTGTAAATTCTAGATCCAAACGTCCGATTAAGGAGAAATTGAGATTATCAATTAGTTGAGTCTGAAATTAAGGTAAGGATAACCTTGAACTTTATTCTTAAAATTAAACACAGATTGGTTATTAATAAATTATATTTTGAATTGGTCATTAATTTAATTAATGATTAATAATTACCTACATGAATTATGTTTATTTTATTTCATTAATGATTAATCAAAGTACAAGGTGTTTCGTGATTGTATTTTGTTATGCATATTATGAGGTTTATTGCATGTTAACTCAGCGAAAATGTGTAAAATAAAGAGTGGTTGGTAATATATTGAGAGTAAATGGTCAAAATCTAAAATCGGTGGCTTGCCTAGGATAGGCTACATTCGATGGTCTTAGATGGATAGGTTGAGTCGATATGAGTGAGTGGTGGCTAGGTATCTGTCCGTGGAGTAGATACTAGGACATCCTGAGTCTTAGGGATGTCCTCTGCCGATGACTAAGTACCAGAGTAGTATCGAGATATCCTGAGTCCCAGGGATATCCTCTATCGATGGCTAGATATTGAAGTAGTACTGAGGTGAAGATTGAGAAATCAAGGTACCTCGTGCCAATATCCATACATTTAATTATGTTTTTACTAATGAGAGACTATGATGAGATAAGCCAGTAGTCTATTGGATGTACGGCTACTAGGTTAAGTTGGGACCAGGAAAAAAACAGTTAAATATTGGAATAAAGTGTAAATGACAGTTATAATTAATATTTGTGTTAATCATAATTTAGCAAATTTTTTGAGATGTTTGTTAACTATTTGGATTAGACTGAGTGTTGTTATGTATATACGTATTATATGTATGATTTAATATGTTGACTAAGTTTTATAATTATTTATAGAGTTACTTGATTTTAAGGGTATGGTCAGTTATCTTACTGAGTAAGCAGCTCACCCCTTGCTATTTTATTTTTTTAGGAGATCAAGTGATTATTGATAACCCCATAGTACAAGACAGACTCAGTGGAGTTTAGGTAGGCCAGTAAATTACTTGTGTAAAGCTTTTGGAATGTATATATTTTTGAATGTGAGAACTCCGATAGTTGTGTTGTGTAGAATAATTTTGTAATGCATATATTTTTGAATATGAGAACTCCGATAGTTGTGTTATGTAGAATAATTTTGTATTTGACAAACAATTCTCTCTTTTGGAACTAATGAGGAATTTGATAATTAATGATATGTTTTGGGAACTATTTGCTTAATTATGGTTTAAGAATTTTGGGAGGGTTATATATACTTTTAACATTTTATTTACAAGCGAGAAATGATAATTTTGGTCTTAAAAATGAGAGATAATAATTTTGATCTTAATATGAAAGATAATTCAACATTTGAATACAAAAGATTGGTTGTTAAAAGAAGAAATAATTGCAAGTTATAAAATTTTGGCAGCAATGTTAAAGGAATTAGTCCTTATCCAGTAGTTTATGCCGTATATTTTCACTGTTAGCTTATAAATTTTAATAGGTCACACAAATTAGCTTTCATATTTACTATTAAAAAAGAAAACTATGCTTTTCAAGTTCTTTGTTATTTTCTCATGCTCTATTTCCAGTTCTTTGTATTTTTTGACTAGGTGACCCATTCTTTAGATTTAGTAAACCGTTTCCTTATTTATTACATTTTACTTTTGTGAAAGCTTTGTTCAAGGAGTTCAAAAGTTGTAAATTTACACTGTAAGCTTTAGAGTTTTAGCAAGTTAAATGAAAACCTAAGTTTAATTCTCTCTCTGTTGTTGAGATTTTTTGCAATAATGGTATTAGATCCTTAATATAAGAATGAATTGAAAGAAAAATAAGAAAGATTTGTGAGATAATCATGGTACAACAATAACTTTTTATATACTACTAAATGACATTAATTGATATTTTTGTTTAACTATTAATTCCTCGTTTTAACGGTCATTATGATCGTTAGAACATATTAATTGAGAATTTTATTAGATCCAAGGAGTATTTACAAGTGATCTTTAAAGGAATTATTGAACTATCAACAAACATAATAATAATTGATATGAAAAAATTAAACTAAAATGAATCTGAAGGTAAACAATTATCTTTTTCAAGAAAATGATTGCTTACTATTAGAAACTATTGTTTTCAATGATATGTCAAAGTAGATTTGAGATTCTTTTAAAAAGAAATTTCAAAGATTAAGAAGGACAAAGAGGCAAAAGTTAGTAGTAAGTACTTCAATTAGAGTTTGAATTGGATAAACTGGAGAATCTATTTAAGAATTTTTCTCAAGGACAATGATATTTGTCAACAAAATACCTATTTATGGTGAGAAGATAGAGGATGTGATGGTTATTAATGAAATTATTCAATCAATACATCAACTTTAATTTTATGGGGTGTTCAATTAAAGAATCAAAGGACGTTGATCTTTTCTCAATTAATGAACTACAAGGTTCATTACAAGTTTATGAACCTAAAATGAATTAGTAAAATACACAAGAGCAAGCAATAAAGGCTTTATAAAAAAACCATTATATACCAACTAGAGTTGATATAGGTCGAGGTAGAGTTAAAGGTCGAAGTAGATCAAGCAATGATCATGAAAACTAATTGATAAGTGATAACTACACCATGCTTTTAGCATTTACTTTTTGTTTTTTTTAAAGATTTTAATAGGATTTGGTACTTAATATGACATATGTTTTATTTATAGGCTTTATTTTAGGTTCTTTATCTTAGAGAACCAATTTGACTTCATGCTAGGAAGGTCTACGACATAAGCTTTACATCTCTTTAGAGATTAATGAAAAATTATAGGGAAGGACAAAATAATCTACACACGGCTTTTATTGATTTAGAGAAGGCATATGACAAGGTACCTAGTGAAATTATGTGGAGGTGTTTAGAGGTTAAGGGAGTTCATTTGACCTATATACTGGTTATTAGAGATATGTATGAAGGGGTAAAGACTAAACAAAGTGCGAAAGGAGGAGATACATAAATTTTTTCTATTGGGCTACACCAAGGCTTCTCACTAGGCCCTTTTTTTGTTTACAGTTGTGATGGATGAGCTTAGCAAGAATATTCAAGGAAATGTATCTTGGTGTATGTTCTTTACTGACGATATTGTCTTCGTGGATGAGATAAGTTAGAATGTTGAAGGGATAAGTTAGATTCGAAGGGCTTTAAATTGAGTAGGACTAAGACAAAATACTTAGAA
>JANSVA010000217.1:8134082-8147434 GCA_025504915.1 Erythroxylum reticulatum
CTCGGACACGTTTTTGGCTCGACCCTTGGCTAGCCGATATTGGACCACTTCTCGCCCACACCACCCAACCCATCCCAGAGCATTTCCTTCACCTCATCATTCACCACTTTGTGGATGAAACGGGTAATTAGAATCGAAAAACTCTCCACTCTTACCTCCTCACGTAGATTTGTCGTCTTATCACAGGCACATTTCCTCCTAAGTATTATCTTGGCGAGGACAAATTGATATGGGGGGCTTCCGACACTGGTCTCTTCACCATCGCTTCTACCTACTCCATGCTTATGGGACACGACCCCCTTCCACCCCATGGAGTATGGCAAGTCATTTGGCAGTGGACGGGCCCTCAACGAGCTAGAGCTTTCTTGTGGTTACTTGCCCAAGAAAGGCTCCTTACTAACCAACACCGAGTCCACCGGCACCTCACGACTGACAGCACCTGTCCTCACTGTCACATTGAATAATCACCCCTACACGTTGTCTGGGATTGCCTTAAAGCTCGACATGTGCGGGATACTTTTCTAATGGACCTCACTCCTCCTGATTTCTATACTATGCCGACTCAACAGTGGATCCTACAGAACCTCCACCACCATCGGTGCGCTTTGGGACATGATTGGGTGACTCTTTTCGGAACGACCTGCTAGCTCCTATGGTCATGGAGGAATAAGTCCCTGTTTGATGCTGATTTCACTTGGCCTATGTCTCCTAATTATCTCATTTTGTCTTTTGCAGATCACATCCACCAGGCAACCGAGTGGCACAGCCAGGCAGCTATAGGACCTCGCCCTCACCACCAGCAACTCATTGGTTGGACCAAACCGCCTCCTGGTTGGGTCAAACTCAACACAGATGGCGCCTGTAATGGCTACTCGGCTACTGCAGGTGGCATTTTACGCGATAATGTTGGCAACTGGCTTGGCGAACTCTCCCAGAACCTCAGTTGGTGTGATACGATGTCAACTGAACTCTGAGGAGTTTATACCAGGCTTACGTTAGCCAGGGACCTGGACTTCCACCGAGTAGAACTGGAGCTGGATTCTCTCGCGGTGCACCATCTTATTTCTTCCTTGGATCGTCGTTCCCAGGCGCTCAACCCCATTGTTATGGGTGTCTAAGAGCTTCTCACGCGGAATTGGTCTGTTGCTCATCGTCACATTTACTGAGAGAGTAACAGATGTACTAACTAGCTTGCTACTCACGTAGATCATTCTACTGTCGATCTCACCTTTTTTGCTACTACACCTATAGGGTGCTAACGTCTCCTTGATGAGGATATATCGGGGATCTGCTTCCCCAAATTCATTATGTAATCTCTGATGTTTTTTCTCCCTTTATACAAAAAAAGGGATGACGCGTACAAAAAGAGGATCGGGGTTCCTCACATTATAAGAGAAATTGGAGTACAAGGGAGAATTCTTGGCGTAAATAAAATCATCTCTACTCTTGAATACTTGTCATCTATTCCTCTCTTATGTTTGAATACTTTCTATTCTATGTCAATAGTAACATGGAGTCGATGAAATTATAAAGAAGTATCATAGTAATAATAGTCCGTAAGGTAATTTAGATTTTACCAAAGTGGCTTTAATGAGAGAGATATTCCAATCTCTCACTAGAGGTAGCAGCAGATATGTATGATTTACCCTTCTTCCTTGTACACTTTGACTCCATTCACCATATTGCTCCCAGTCATCCTTCCTTCTTCACTGCAACCTTCGTTCCACATATTCACAGCTCACTCTGCATTCTGCTCCATCCGCACCATTTCTCCACTAAGGTTCACTTAGACTTTCCCATACCTCACCACACACCCGCCTCTTTTCCTTACTATTTTTTCATAATAGTTTTTTAACAGACCAACCCTAAAAGCTACAACTTTCCTATTTCATGCTTTAGCCTTCGTGATGAACCACACAACTTCACCCTCCCTATCTAATTTCCCACCTTTACCTCTCACATGCACACCCCTACCTCCACCCCTACCCCCATTCTCAATGCTCCAAACATACCATCTTCTTCGGCTACTCCTATTTAGAAATCTTGGAAGCAAGTAGTTGGGGAACAAACCCCTCTTAATCTTGGCCTGTTCACCACCTATGGAAATGGATGGCAAATTAGTTGTTTGCCCTGATCTTGAAGTCTTGAAGGAAGGAGCACGAAGCTGGGGATCCACCATTGCTGGTTTCTTCTTTAACAAACAGCCACCCTTTCCCTTGGTATTTCAGTGGGCCAGCAAACCCTAAAAAACTCGAGGACTGATGGATGTCTTACTCTCTAAAGATAAAATGCTCCTTTTCACCTTCCCTTCCACTTCAAAAGCTCAAAAAATCTCGGAATAAGGCCCATGACACCTTGGTAATCACCTTATCTTCTTACAAACATGGCATCTAAGCTTAAAACTAGAAACCTTTAAGATCCAAAGTATCCCACTTTGTATTAACTTCCGTAATGTCCCCCTTGAATACTGGACAACCCAAGTTTTAATTTAATTAGTAATCTATATTGGTCGACCGTTATGTATGGATGAACACTACAAAGAAGAAACATATAGGTTATGCTAAGATTTACATTAATGTGGATCTTTCAAAGGAGCTCCCTGACAAAATCCTGATCATGAGATTGGGAGAAGATGACAAACTATAGGCAGACACTATAGCCATTTCTTACCATTGGAAGCCGATTTCTAAAAATCAAGGCAAGACTTGGAAACCCATCGGAAAAACCTTTAAAAAAAGGTAGCTATCAAGAACTCATGGGGCCTGCAGATGAGTCTCAACCTCTAGCATCCACAGAGAATCCCAATCCTTTTATCCCAAATGCAGAAATAATAGCCACATAGGAAGGTATTGATGCATTGCTAATCCATGAGCCTTCCACAATATGTGTCAATGTAGATGTTGAAGATAATAAGCTGCATAAAGATTGTAATGAAGCACACAATCAGGTACTTAAGGATCATAATATATCACACAAAGCAGAAAAGGGAACTTTAGAAAAATCATATGTAACAGTTGCAAATCTGATAGATGAACTCCTAAACTCATAGTCATGACAGTTACTTCAAAAAATCTGATTAACTCTACAAAAGAGTTGCCAATTGTGAGCATTAATATCCTTAATACCTTATATTTCCTTGCAACCCTATTGGTACTAAAGGTACCAAAGAGGCTGAAGAAAATGTCAAATTCTATACTGTGGAGAGAAGGAGATCTAGAAGGGGCAAAGTGAAAGGCTCCATAAACCACATCGTTTAATATGTTTATCATCGTATGATATGTTAAAGGAACAAATTGTCTACTAAGCTTTCAACTCTAAGGGACTTTGTTTTGGAGGAGAAACCTCTCATTATTGGGTTACTTAAAACCAAAATCAGAATAGAAAATCTAGTCAAGTTGGAGATTTTTGGTTCCCATTGGAACATGTTTACAAATCATAGTCATCATGCTCTTGGTAGGATGAACTCAAGGTAGACTTACTGGACTTAATTAAATCCAAATCACTAAGTAGCGTGAAGCCAAATCACTCCACAACAAGATTTTCCTTAAGAGAAAATTGTACACTCTTCGAATGTCAGAATCTATTTCAGTGACAGAGCATATCAACACCTTAAATACTCTATTTTCTAAACTTACATCATTAGATCATAAAATAAAGTCTTAAGAATGTGTTGAACTTCTACTTCAAAGTCTACCAAATTTGTATGATCAATTCATCATCAATTTAACAAATAATGTTCATGTAGACCACCTAGTCTTTGATGATTTTATAGTTGTAATTCTTGAAGAAGAAAATTGACGTAAGAATAAGGAAGACAAGCAAGCAACTGCATGAGAGGGAGATCAATGGAACGTGGCCAAAGTGAGCACTACAATGATGGTAAGGGAAAGTCAAGAAGTAAGAAGAATTTAAGATGCTGCTACAACTATGGGAAAAAGGTTATATAAAGAAGGACTGTCGGAATAAGATAAATTCCACTCTTGAAGAAAATTTGGCGAGCACTTCTGAAGATGGTAATGTCTTGTGTAATGAGGCATTAACAATAAATGAAAGTTGAAAAAGATTTGTTGGTGTTTCGAATCGAGAACTACTTTTTACATGACCTCTCGAAGGGAATAGTTCTATCATTATGAACTTTTCTTAAAAGGATATGTGTATAGTTGCAATGATCATGCCTTAAAGATCATTAATGTAGGAACCATCAAACTGAAGATGTATAATGGTTCAATTCATACCCATCTAAAGAGTGCGGTATGTGAAGGGCCTAAAGAAGAACTTGTTGTCTTTAGAACAACTGGATGATCTCAGTTGCAAGGTTGAAATTGAAAATAAGATCATGAAAATAATTCAAGGTGCACTTGTACTTATGAAAGGAGAAAAGATAACTGCAAATTTGTATATGCTGAAGGGAGGGACTTTGGAAGAGGCAAAAGAATCATTTGTTTCAAGATGTTCAAATGCAATGATATGGCATCAGAAACTTGGACATATGTCTGAATAGGGAATGAAGATTCTTGTTGAGAAAAAGCTACATCCAAAGCTCACAAAGGTATCTTTACCTTTCTACGAGCATTGTGTTACAAGCAAGCAACATGGGTTGAAGTTCAACACATCAAATTCTAGAAGCAAATCAATTATAGAATTGTTCACTTTGATGTATGGAAAGCACCAGTTTCGTCTTTAGGAGGAGCCAAGCATTTTGTGCCCTTCACTGATGATTATTCTAAGAGATGTTAGGTGTATCCAATCAAGAGGAAGACAGATATGTTTCCAGTCTTCAAAGTTTACAAAGCGCAGGTAGAACTTGAATTTAGAAAGAAGATCAAGTGTTTAAGGACAAATAATATAGAAGAATATACTAGTAATGAATTTGATCAATTTTGTAAACAAAAAGGCATCAAAGGTAGTTCACAATGACAAACACTCCTCAATAGAATGGAGTGGCAGAGCAGATGAACAGAACTCTATTAGAGAGAACTAGAGTTATATTGGCAACTACAAGCTTAGACAAGACTTTTTGGGCAGAACCTATCAATACTGCTTGTTATGTGGTAAATCGGGCCCCATCAACTACAATTGAGTTGAAGACACCGATGGAGATGTGGACTGATAAGCCAGTTGATTATTCAAACCGCCATATATTTGGAAGTCTTGTGTACGTGATGTACAATCAACAAGAAACTACAAAGCTGGATTCAAAATCTGGGAAATGCTTATTCTTGGGCTATGATGATGGAGTGAATAGGTATTGCCTATAAGATCTCATTGCCCATAAGCTTATCATCAGCAGGAATGTAATCTTTCTAGATGAGCTAAAAAAGAAAGGAGATGATGATTGCACATCAAAGAAAGATTAAGAGATTACTATTGTTTATGAGGAAAAGGAATCTCAGACGGATTCTTCTAAAGCAGCACCATAACACAAGGTACAAGAAGCAATAGAGTCTAAAGCTCCAGAGACTCGTAGATCAAATTGTCCAAAAACACGACCAGATTGGCATTCAGACTTTATTATGGAGGGCAATATTATTGTCTTTTAACTAAGGATGGGGAGTTATCAACTGTCTAGCACACAATGAATAATTCAGATGCATTTCAATGGATAACCGCAATGCAGGAAGAAATTGAGGCTCTTCATAAGAATAAGACTTGGGAACTTGTGCCATTACCATAAGGAAGGAAGGCCATTAACAACAAATGGGTTTATAAGACTAAACAAAATGACGATGATCAGGTGGAGTGGTATCGTGCAAGATTGGTGGTGAAAGAATATGCTCAGAAGAAAAGGATTGACTTCAATGAAATATTTTCTCTTATCATTCGACTTACTACAGTCCGAGTAATCTTGGTAATATGTGTTAGGTTTGATTTATATCTAAAGCAGTTAGATGTAAAGATGACTTTTCTTCATGAAAATCTTAAAGAAGAGATTTATATGCTCCAACCATGAGGTTTAAAGAAGCAGGAAATGAGAACTTAGTTTGCAAGTTAAACAAATCTCTGTACGGTCTAAAGCAGGCGCCGAGGTGTTGGTCTAAAAGATTTGATTCCTTCATTATAAGCCTTGGATACAATAAGCTAAATGTATATCCTTATGCATATTTCAAGAGGTTTGGTGAAATGACTTCACTATCTTGATGTTGTATGTAGATGATATATTGGTAGCAGGCCTCAACAAAGATCGTATTATAGAATTGAAGCCTCAGCTAGTTAGGGAATTTGAAATGAAAGACTTGGGATGTAGTGCCCCCTTACCCTAGGGTACATACCGAGACGCCCTGAGGATATTCCAGTATATAACCTATGATAATAGCGTGCTATGATCAATCACAACATTTACTTAACATGGCATCATATATCTCTGTTCTTTTATGCATGTCATTAATAAAGTCACAATATTTTAAAACACAAAATTTCCTCATTTCATTTCATTAAAAAAAATGAAGGTCTACAATATTTCTTTCAACATTCCTTACATGTACATCATCATAGCCTAATACAAAAGTTTTACATGAAGGAGGAAATACACAAAATCTATCTAATCTGTCCAAAACCTAACTGATCAACCTTTGAGCCATGACTTCGCTTCCCAATCATGAGTCTACATAGCTTGTAGCGTCTCTTAGTAGCTAGAGTAGCCTCTCAGTCATGAAAAGTCAACGTTGCAATTTTGGTAAGTTTTACGAACTCAATGAAGTAACCATTATCGATGTTTCACTCAATTCATGCATCACATCAATACATGTAACAATTATTCACATCTTTGCATAATTAATCACATATCACATTCTCACTTAAGAATAGGCAATTTTGCATTTCAATCAAACAAACATACTTATTAAAATGTATATGAAATGCTCATATAACTCTTTTCAAATTTTTCATTGTTATGACCGAGTGCCTAAACTATCCCGTATCTATTGTGGATATTGGGCTCATTTATACTGTCCCTTATCCGTTGGAAATATAGGGCTAATTTTACATTGTGAGCCTTTGGCTCTTAGTCACATTTGGAGCTTTAAGCTCGTTTTCGATGGCTACTCAAGTCACAACTCTCATTATCTAATCATGCATTCATGTATGGAATGCATCTCTCACAATCAATCATGTTATAAAATATTTAGTTCATCACATTCACATACAAGTAGCACTTCAATATCTCATTCACATATCACAATCATTGAAACTTTATTATCTGGAATCAACATAATCAAATAATATTCATTCAATAATTCAAACATAATAAAATCAAATAATTAATTGAGTGAGACCATCTAGGTTACTCACAAGTCATTCCCAAAACTAATGCCTGGAAGTTCTGACAACATCTAGAGGTTGATGTTTCAGTTGATCCTCTATATCACAAAATATACACATATCACAATTTGGCACAATTGTAAGTGTTTGAAAATGCATATGTATATATATGAAATATGCACAATGCATGTTCATGTCAATCTTGGGTATTTATCCATTAGTTTCATCATAAAATCAATCCCATATCAAAACTCACCTAAGTATAATTTATACTTAGGTTTATACCTCAAAAAAACCATTAAATCACAATTTATAAACTCATTGAATCATTTTCAAAATTTCCCAAAAAGTGAATTTTGGGTCTACTGTTCTTGATCATTTAGACCATCAAAATGAAATAATTTGGCAATTATTTATTCTATAAAATTGTTCTCCTATCTCCTAAGTTTCTAATGACTCTAAGATCATTCAATTCGATTTAGTACTCTAAATGCTATACTCCAAATACTGTAGACTAAGCACATTAGAAATTCAGCTAATGCATGATCATATTGTCAAGTTGTATAACTCATATCTCTCAATTCCAATATCCAAAAATTACAAACTTTATATCAATTGAAAGCTAAGAGATTAAGATACAATTTTTGTGAAGACACTTTTGTTTGTTTCGGCCTACATCAATATAGTTTGTTCAATAACTACAGGATATAATTTCTATCTCGGGTAGTGTTATAGCCTAAGCCAAAACTCAATTTCAAGCCAAATTTTTGAAATTTTTAGAGGCAAAATGAAAAATCGATGTCTTCATGAAAAATGTAGTCTTACACCTCTAGTTTAGTCCAGGTCAAGAATCATCTCATTTGGATAACTACAAATCAAGTTATGCGTAAAAAAACATAAGTAAAATTAGTAAACATGTCACAGCTACATTCTCCAGCACTCATCTTCCAATTTTCCAGATTTTATAACATCTAACCTCATGCACCTAACACACCTTGTACAAAGATCACCCTTTCTAATTCATTGACTCTTCATTATCAACTCCATTTCAACTCAATATCATTCACGTATTTCAACAATGAAAAACAAAGTATATGTATGTAAATCAACTTGCATGAATTTCTGCACTCCTCTCATTCATGTTTTTATTGATCTTTCAACTCTAAAAATCATTTTAAGACTACCTTATAACATATTGATTAGCAAAACTGAAAAATTAACAAATACACATCTTCATCCTATATTCACGGTGAACATGAAAAATGTCCATTTTCACATGATCATTCAATGACAATTAAATCACGAAATTTATCTCATATACCTACAACTCATAAGGATTAATAAGATACTTACTTGATAAAACTCTAAATCTTCAAAAACTCCAAAAAGCCCTAACTCTCACGAACCCACGTACATCATCTTGAAGGCGGTTTAGGTTAGGTTTTTCTTGAGGCAAAAGAAATAGATAACGAAGTTGGAGTAGCAAAAGGTAGATGAAAGCAAGATATAACTCTAGTGAAGGTTTTGGTGAATCAAAAGTCCATGAAGGAAAAAGCTTGCAGAAGATAGTTTTGAAGAAAAGACTAAGTCAAAAAGTAACTTAGTCTTTCAAGTATAAAAGAAACAGGAAATGGGTTTGTTAAGTCAAGAAGACTTACACTTCTTCTATTGATTTTGATGAAAGTCAAATAATAATCATAATAGAAGTGTGTGAACTGTTTTGATGAATTTGTTAAGTGCGCAGATAAATATATATGGCATAATTCATCAAATCAAGACTATACTTAAGTAAAAGATGAATAAGATGAAGCGTCTAAAATGGATCAGACGAAGTGATTAAGTCTCAGATGGATCAGACGAAATGATTAAGTCTGAGATGGATCAGACGAAATGATTAAGTCTGAGATGGATTAGACGAAGTGATTAAGTCTCAGATAAATCAGACGAAGTGATTAAGTCTGAGATGGATCAGACGAAGTGATTAAGTCTGAGATGGATCAGATGAAATAGGCGCATCTTAGCGAGACGATGTAATTGAAGAATGTACTAGAACGTCAATTAGTTGGAGTTGGTTATATGACTCAACTAATAACAGACTCTAGAATATTTTAAAGATTCGTATCTTAGACGATTTAATACAATTCAACTTTACTCCATATGTCTCTAAAAGTTTCAATATCATCTTCTCACAAATTCTAAAGTAATCTATAAGAAAATTTTCAATATCATTATTCTTATTTCTATTTCCATTATTAATTCCAATAATACCCTACATCTTCATAAATAAATCCTAAAATTCACCAAAGTTCAAAATTAATAGCTACACTCTCCAATTAAATTTTCAATACAAAAATTTCACAGTTCTTAATAATATCACATCATAATTCAATTATTCCTGGAATTATCCATGAATGTATGTACAATTATTTTCATGTACAAAATTCACTATTCATATGTATTCGTATATCATATAAGGCATAAACATGCAATGCATTTCTAATCTCCCAGTACTCCTTCATATTTGCTATTTTAAACTCCCCGCAGGTAATGTGATGTTACATAGGACCAGCAAACAAGATTATAGGGATGCAAATTCACCAAAACAAAAATAATAGGAAGATTTGGCTTTCTTAGAAGAATTATCTGAAGAAGATCTTGCTACGATTTAACATGCAAGATTGTAAGCTAATTTCTACCCTATTTTCTGTTAACTTCAAGTCATCCTCCAGCATAAGTCCTAACAGTGAAGATGAGAGGATGAAGATGTTTCGAGTACCGTATGCTTCAGCCGTAAGAATCTTAATGTTCGCTATGATTTATATAAGACCAGACATTGCACATGTAGTAGGAGTAGTTAGTCAGTTCATGGCGTATCCTAGTAGAGAGCATTAGAATGCTATAAAAAGGGTCCTTAGATACAATAAAGGGACCTTAGATGTTGTATTGTGTTATGAGGGATCAAACTTTGATGTTGATCCTCTTGCGGCTTGGTGAAGACATGAGCAACACGGAAATGACAAGGAAGAAAGAATGGTGCAAAGATCTGATTAATTATCAATTAAATCTTCAAGTGGGAAGTTGTTGCAACCGACTGCACCAAAGTCAAGAAAGGTTGTTGTCGACTGCACCAAAGTCAAAAAGGAAGGCAGTCATTTGCACAAGGTCAGGAAAGGCATGAAAAAGAAAGAAGGGGAAAAAAAAAGATGGCAGTTATGAACAATCTGTCCACAGCTGTAAATGCATTTGGGAGGCCTATAAATAGGCCTTCCTAGACAGTTTTAGAATTATCCCAAAAGTCTCTCTTCTTCAGTTTAATCTCTACAGTTTAGAGAGTTTATCTCCTATTTTTTGAGAGAGTTAAGTGTTTCTCCTTATAAAATAAAGAGAAGTTGTAACTTCTAAATTTTATAGTGAAGTTCCTTCTTTTTGCCGGTGATTTTTACCCTAATTTGTTTAGGGTTTTTTTATGTAAAATTTGTATGTTTATTTTTCATTACTATTTCTTCAATCTTATTTAATTGCAAACCTGTTCTAATTTAGTCAATTTTCTAAAAAATACTTTGGTAGGAAGGGTTTGAAGAAAGGAATTAAAACAGAGAGCTTAGGGGTCTAAAAATATGTCCATAGGCTCTAGTCAACTTGACATTTAACAAATACCTATCAATATCTAACGAATTTCATAGAGTACAGAATCCAGAGTAGACAACTTGAGAGATGAGGTTTGTTTGAGTTGTTTATTCTGGTATTGTAAGTATGGGAAGACTCATTAGTGAAAGTAGTTATTAGCCGGATGCAACTATGTTCCTGAACTTGAACTTTTTAGTATGTGATTGGTAGTTGGTTGTCCTTCATCTTTGCAATCTTGAAACCTTCCTTTTGAATGGTAAGTGATGCTATGACCACGAGGAAAGGATGTTACACAAATTTGATTAGTATGTCTCTTTCTATAACATTTACGTGTACAGAAGATTGATAGTACTGTTGTGAAGCACCAACGGACCCTCCTCCTCCACCATCAAGTGCACCCCTGCTCGTTCGACTCCACCCCCTAGCGGTGGTTGTTTGGATTACTGGTAAGTAGGTGACTGCACTTTCTCTTTTTTTCCAATAAAATTAAACAACAAATGATATCCTTCATTGCATTTGTTTTTGCAGTTTATGGTTTCTGTGTTGTTATGGATTATTTGGAAGCTGTTGTCCTCCGCTCTTTGAGTCTAGTCCTCCACCTTTGTGAAGTATTCAATGTGATTCGAGGGATCTTTGTGAGTTTTGTATATGTGAAAGAGTACTTAGGTAAGTCAATTGATGTCTAAATCTTCAGATTTGCCTCAAAAAAATTATGTGACCAAATTTAAAAGGTTTGACTCTTCATTTGTTACTCGATGCCCAAGTACTTGTGATTTGGATTCTGGTTTATTTGCCCTTTGAGCTTAGATCAAAAATCAAAAGCCTCTAAATAAAGTTATAATTTGTTTACTAGTGAAAGGCAAAAGATTAGACATTTTGTCCCTTGCCTTTGGATTCAACTTTAGCAGCATCCCAATTTTGGTTTTTCCTACGCCGGTAATACTTGATTATGTTATGCTTTCTACCTTAATTGCACCTATTCGTCATTCAAACATCAGACTCACTTTTACAGCTTGTTTGGAACACGATAGATTAAATTCAATTTACCTGTTTGGAACAAAAAAAATAGTCATGAATTGAATTCACATGTGGTTTAAATCCTACTCTCTTTGTAAATTGAATTCGCGGTATAATTCACGTGAATTCAATTCCAAAGGATGCTACTCTTTGTTTTTTACGTTGAAACCCAATAATACCCACGACGAACCAATCTCCTCCTCCATAGCTTTCTTAGCCATTTCTGCAACTTCCTTAACCTTCTTTCTTACCTCCTTACGCTTCTCTCCCTCCATTAGCTCTCTCACCATCTTCTTCAATCCTTTACTTTTCACATACCCTTTCACAGAATCATTGCACGTCTTTAATTTTAGCCCAACTTTGATCTCCTCCACCACCATTCTAGCATTCAATGGCTGGTCCACCATCATCGACCATGCAAGGATTGGCACTCTTACACATATGCTATCCAACACCGAGTTCTATCCACAGTGACTTAAGAACCTTTGACACACTCATGCTTCAATATCTCCCTCTGATCAACCCAGTCTCGTACTACTCTTCCTCTTTCTTTCACCCTTTCTTCAAAACCATCTCTCAAACTCAATGTAAATATCTTTGGGATTAGGGTATGCAAAAACAGGATCAAAATCATTTCTAGTGATCTTAATCAATTTTTTCTTTTCATTTTAATAATAAACTTTTTTATGATATTATTGGTAATAAAATTAATGTTTATAAGTTGCTCTATCCAAGTGGAAATGTTTAATAGTTAATAAGATTATTTTTTTAATCAGGGGTAAATGTGTCATATGAAATAATTGAATTCATTTTGATTCTGTTCCAAATAGTGTAATTTAATTCAATTCTAATATTACTGAATTTGTTCCAAACAATGTAAATTGAGTTCAAATCAATCTCATTAATGTAATTGAATTCAATTCGTTAATGAATTCAATTCGAAGGTTTCCAAACACCCTATTAAGTATCAGTAAATTAATCCCAAAAATAATATTGGAATTTAAAATGTATAATCCGTTTATCCATATTTTAAATTAAATAAATTCAGGATCATTACCATGTATGAAAATGCATAAAGTGTTAAAAATAAAATTAGTTATATTTATTAAATAATCGAAACAATAATATAATTCCAATTAGAACCAAAAGTTTATTATAATTGACTTTTAAATTACAGGGAAATAAACTTCATCTTTAAAAAACTTGAAGCTACTAGTAATTTATGATTGTTACTTCACTTAAATTATTCTTTAAGATATTTTTGTTAATAATTTTTTAAAATAATAATTGATTAAGTCAATTAAGTTAATATTAAAATTTTAATATAAATATTGGGAACATAGGGATTGCCTCAATTTGATGTATTCTTTTTTATAAAATTGAAAATAGTATACATATCTTAATAAGATGATTATTTAGATCATTCCTAATAATAAGAAATTTTATTAATG
>JANSVA010000217.1:8150059-8162807 GCA_025504915.1 Erythroxylum reticulatum
TAAAATTGAAAATAGTATACATATCTTAATAAGATGATTATTTAGATCATTCCTAATAATAAGAAATTTTATTAATGATATAAATCAGAATAACTTATATAATATTTAAAATTCCATAAAATGTAATCTTCATTTTACCCTTTTAGTTTTATAAATAAAAGAAACGACGGGTGAGTGGTGACCTTACTCGCCATCTTTTTGGACAAGAGGGAGTGTATCGAAACTCGGTTTTCACTTGCAGGGAATGGCCTCCAAACATGGTGCGCCTCCGACAACCTACTCTCCGTCTCCAACCCGAAAACCCCACCAACCCGTCTTCTCCGACTCTGATGCCGATTGGGTCCGACCCGACGGCCGTGGCTTCCACCAGTGCCGTCCTGCCTGTATGTGGTTCCTCTTCTTTTTCTCGATTCCTCGTACTGCTTTTTGAAGGAAAGTACGCAATGGTTTAATGTTTTTTAGTAATTATAGATGGAATAATCGAGTTTTCTCGGTTAGGTGTGTGAAGTCTCACTCCTCGTTGGGTGCTTGTGGATATTGTGAGTGTGTGAGTTGCTTTCATTGCCCATATCTCACTCAATTTCTAGCAATTGGCCGATCCAATTGAATTGGTGGGTTTTTAAAAAAAATGGTTATTACTTGAATTTGATTATGAATCCAAAAAGGAAACTAAGATAACATCTGGTCTTGTTATGTAAGTGGGTTTTAATTGATCAACTATGAAGACGTTGAAGCAGCTGCGGTTACTTAGTTTGCATTAAGCTATACGTGTTGTTTGGGATGCAAATGTCGGTCTTTAATTATGACACTGCATGCCTTTGGTGCCTTGTAAGTGCTTGTAAAAATTTATCTAATCCATTATTGTTTCTCTTTCTCTTGTTATTGACCAACACCATATCCATTGATCATCGTGGCCATTTCATAGAATATGCATCTTCCCATTGAGAAGAATGGTTCTTCTATTATATGAAGTTGTTACGATCTTGACAAATGTCAAATTCTTTAGATGGTGGAAGTTGCATTTGAATCAATTCAGGATGGAACTTCAACTTCCTACATGCATCAATGCATGTACACCTGCACATACAGATACACTCATTTACCTCACCAATGTGTGCAGATTGTGTGGAAATTATGTTATGCACTCTGTTTTACCTAAAGAATAGTGAATAGCTTTCAATTTCAGTTTTCAGGACTGCTGCTGTGAACGCTGCATCAGGATCTGCTTACGCTGAGTTTGGAAATACCAAAGTGATTGTTTCTGTGTGAGTATATCATCAGCTTATCTTTCTCAAGTTGCTTGATCACCAGTTTCTCTTTCATTTTTCTTTTTATTCTATTGAAATTTGTCGGCAAAGTTGACAATTTTTTATGTTCCACCTCATGAAGATGTGAACGTCTTTAATGGTGCTGATGATGTTGATTTAGATTTGGACCTAGAGAAAGTAAAAAGGCAATGATGTATAGTGATGTGGGACGGCTTAATTGCAATGTAACTTATACTACTTTTGCCACCCCCATTCGTGGACAGGTACTTTAGATGAGGGGATATATGGAATTAGTTACACTTCAAGCTTCAAATTTCTTCTTCAGCTGTTTTACCTAATTTGTTATGCTCTTTTTGTTAGGGATCAGACCATAAAGAATTTTCTTCAATGCTTCATAAAGCATTGGAAGGTGCAATAATGTTGTAAACCTTCCCAAAGACAACTGTAGATGTTTTTGCACTGGTCTTGGAGTCAGGTGGCAGTAAGTTTTGCTCCCTCTCTAATCTAGGTTTCTTTCTAGCCTAGAAAAGATATCTTGTTGAGAACATTAAGAGACTAAACCAATTTCATTCTTAATGTTCTTGTAGTTTCTCTTTTTCAGGCCAAACTTCCCCTTTGCACCTATAGATAAACCTTATTTTCTGCGTGCAGGTGATCTCCCTGTTGTGATCTCATGTGCAAGCCTTGCCTTGGCAGATGCTGGAATTATGATGTATGACCTTGTTGCTGGAGTGTCTGTGGTATGCATCTGAAACATGTTTGTGGCTTTTTGAAAATGTTCATTTTTTTCCTAGTAAATATGACATTACATATTGTCAGTTGTTCCAGGGAATCAAGAAAACTTTCTACAGTACTGATTTTTAGAGATCCCTCTTATCAAATTGCTGGAAATCCCAGCCCCTGAATATTGTCTACTTTACATTGTTTTGACCTGGAAATTACCAGAAAAGACTGGATCATTTGAAGCTTCAAGCCATAGAAGTGGTTTGAACTATTCATTGGTGTGCCATAAAAGCTTCTACTTGCGAAAGCTTTTTTAAATCTTTCTCAGATTTGACTTCTTGTTGATATAATTTCCTGTACTCCTTATACAATTTTTGGATCTTTGCAATTGATTATTTAGTTGCTATCCCTTTACTGGATCATATTAACGTATATTGCCTTATTAATACAGTGATTGATGGTCATTCTTACTCCTTTGGCTGCTTACAACTGAATTGATTTACTTTGTCAAGTTTTCATGTGGTTCTAACTGCTTGTGATGATCAGTCTTGTCTAGGTAAAAACCTAGTCATTGATCCAATTTTGGAAGAAGAAAGCTGTCAGGATGGGAGCTTAATGATTACTTGTATGCCTTCTCGTTATGAGGTCTCGCAGCTTACTGTTACCGGGGAATGGTCGACAGGGAATCTAAACGAGGTATGTTGTTTGAGGCCCTCAAATATTATGAGGCAGATTTACGTTCAACTCATTACTCGGTGTTCTAATTTTTCTTTTATGAATAGGCAATGCAGCTTTGTCTTGATGCTTGCTCAAAACTGGCAAAGATAATGAGATCATGTTTGAAAGAGGCAGCATCAGCTTCTCACAGTTAAGAAACTGTAGCTGTCAGTTATGGTGACATGATTACGGGATATATGGTTTTGTTTACCAAATTATGAGTGTCCGTGGGAGTAAATAATCTCCATATTGTATAAAAAAAAATTTTGGAAGTAGTTTTGCCTTGCGTTTGTGCACCTATATCTAAATATCTCATGTTTCTTTACTTCCGGTTACATGAATTGTAATGCCAAGATCATCCCCTTTATGCGTTCTTCAAAATCGGTATCATTTAGCAGCATCCACGTGTTCATTATCGTGTTGAGAAATGAATGATGATATAAAGCGTATGAGGCAAGTGGACCAAAAGAATCAGTGAACTGCTTCTCCTGAGATGTTTTGGCAAAACTACTGGTGCAGCATTTCGCTACCTGCGTTCGCAGAAAATGATTGATTGAGCGTGAGTATAAATGCTTTTGCTTTTTGTGACAAATGTTAAACAGGAGCTAAAGTATCTTGGGGCGGGGAAAGATAAATAAAAAACAATTAAATATGAATATATTTCGTTTTTAATGGCAATTATATATACATATATATATGTCTATTTATTTATTTATGGCATAAAACAATATTTACAAAGCAGTTCCAGCATGGCTCCTGTTCAAGCACAATGTGAGCTATGTTTCAGGAAAAATACCAAATTTAACCTATGTCAAACCAAGCATACAGCTTCAACAGAAAAATTCCCAAAGATCTATTAATATTCCTGGCATCTTTAATTCTTGACGATAGATTCTTGCGAGCTTGCTTTATCAAAATCACTTCTTTTATTTCACAGATAGTTTTAGTGATGAATGTGTTTATCCAACTTAATCTCTTGGCGTCTTTAATTCTTGATGATAGATTCTTATGAGCTTGCTTTACCAAAATCACTTCTTTTATTTCAGACAGTTTTGGTGATAATGACTGTTTATCCAACTCTCTATCTCTTTGTGTTTTATGTTCTCTCTCCCTCCATAATATATTAATTCAACTTCTAACTGGAGAGATATCGGGGGAAAAAAAGTTGCTGATGAGATTCAGGGAGCATTTGTCATAATACAGTTAGACTTTTTTGTCCTCAGGGACAAATTTGTCTTTGTCTCATAAGGTTGGACAACATTAATTGTATTTTTTATTTTTAAATAAATTATTAGTTAAGTTGTGCAATTTGATCCAGATAAAGATAATAAAGTGACCCAATAAATGATCTAGATTAATGGGATGAAGTCCGGGTAGAAAATGAGTCCCAATTAGTATAGATCGGGTCTATATCGGCCTTGTGATGAGGAAGTTCGATATGGAAACTATATATAGGTTAAGGCCTTCTGCAGTTGCTCATATCATTCACAAGCATAAGGTTCCTTGACCTGTTAAGAGAGCTCATGTTTTGAGGAAACTGTAGAAAAGCCTAGACCACGTGTCGGTGAGCACTTTCCACTAAAGGTCCGGGAAAATTCGAAGACGTTTGGAGCTTGGAATCGGTATCGGAATTAGAGATGGAATCGAAATTTAGGGATTCCGCATTACCTTCGTTTTTGATCCTTTCATGTAGATCCGGGATACGTAATAAAGCTTATACTACGTATTACATGTGATATCAAAGCGGTTAAGTGATTGGATTGCCGAAAACGAAGGTTTTTCGATTTTTCATCTCATTTGGTTTTCCTTCATTTTTGATTCGTTTTTCAGTTTTTTTACATAAATAATTACGTAAAAGTGGTATACATAAGGTTAGCTATGAAAAACGGGTTGAAAACGAGACGAATGGAGCGAAACACAGACTCCTAAGATGCCGAAAATTGCCTCCAACGTCAGAGGGGTCGAAAGCCATTGATCGCGTGCAGTCGACTATGTTACAGTACGCGGGAGCGCCCACGTACGGTCGGTGCATGTGACGCACGCAGTTATTGCGCCCCAACACGTCACTCCAGTGACAGGCAGACATGTGTCGTGTGTACGTCGCACGCACGACTCGCGGCCCACACAGCAACAGGCATGGGATGGCGGGCGTGTGCATCACACGCGCCCATCTGGACTGTCCATGTCACACACACGTGGCACCGTTGGATGCGCAACACTTGTCAGCGTGTGCAGTGCACGCGCCGCATAGTGTCGGCACGTGCGTCTGGCCGCTCGCGTGCAGCCCACGCGCCCTCTGGAGACGTGCACTGATGTCAGTGATGACATCGGCGACTAGCGTCATACTGACATCAGTCGTACGGACTTGCTACAATAACAAAAAAACCCCAAAAAAATCCAGATTTCCCGTAAGGAAACCCCGGGGTGTTTTGGGTCAGTTTTCAGGTTTGAAAAATTTATAAAGTAACCTCTTTCTATTTTCTGGATTTATTACATTAGTAATAAATTAAAGTCTAACTCCAGAAAAAGGAATTAAGGTATTCTGAATCCAATTTCGATTGAATTTTCATGCTTTAAATATCGTATGAGGGAGATACATGAGGTTCTCGTGTCTCAGGTCTCATTTTCAGTGTTCAGGATTGCATGATAATCAATCGAAAAAGGAATTGAGACATTCTAAAGCCATTTTTGAGTGAATTTCGTGCAATGAACTTGCCATAAGGGAGATACATAAGATTGTCATATCTCAGGATGCTGGTAAGAATGTAGTTACCAAAGTGGCCTTTCAAGTCAATGTTTTGAATTGTTTTGCTTGCATGTTGGGGGACATCTTTGATTTTATGTTTGATTATTCTACCCAAAGGTGTTGACCTTACAAAACATTTTGAGATATGCATAAAGGCATTCGACGGAGGAAAATTGTTGGTCAAGTGATCTATTCACCCAAAGGTGCTAGTGTCATGAGAATTGATAGTTTGTACTTCAATCGTTTTTATGTGCGGAAGTCTAATTGCATATGTTATGTATTCAGCCCAAAGGTGTTTCATAATATGTGTGATCGGATTTTTAGTAAAGATACTATTCAATGGCTTTAGTATCGTTGTTGTCCTACATTTGCATTGATTTAAAGATTATCATCTTGAAGTCACCTTTTCTGTCAACAAAATCAGTGTCACCATTTAAACCTTTGCTAGTTTCAATACAAAAAAATTGGACGGAGGATGTATGGAAAGTTATAGAGATAGCTATAGTTGATATGGCCATATGAACGGATAAGCCATCTCCACCTACTTCCATGAACTCAAGAGTTTATAAAGCAGCCTATGAAGCCTAGGATTGGTCTAACAGATTATATTTGATGACCATTAAGAAATCCAATCCTTACTATTTGAAAAGTGGACTTCCGGACACAAACATAGCGAAGGAGTTTCTTGATAATGTCTCTTAAAGGTAGACAGTCGGTGTTAAGACAAGTGCTTTGATGAAAATATTATTCTCCATGAAGTATACAGGGGTAAAGGGGAGTAATGGAGTACATATGGAGAATAATTTATTTTCAAAATAGGTGAAGATATTGAGACTTCAGTGCTTTGATATTCCATTGTGTTGCTGAGGTGGAGAAACTCAAGTTTTGCTACTCCTACAGTCCTCGAAGCAGTTTAAGGGAAGACAAAGATGAAGCCCGTTAAGCTTAAAGGTAGAAAGTTCAAATCTTCTCCATATGCTGACGTTGGTCAAACCAGTTCTGGTAAAGGTCCTTAGGACATAAAGAAACCAGTAGTATAAGGTTTAAAGGAAATACTAAGACCATCAAGTTGGCTTGTCAATGATGAATCTAATTTGCGATAGTCGTATTAAGTATAAGTGGCTATTTAATAGAACATCTATTTAAGGTACTTCCACAATGCAGTAGTTCATTTCTAGGATAAAGCCAAATAAAGGTAAGGAGGAACTAATGGTTCACAGCAATGAAGAGGAGGAAGTAATATCTATAGGGGATGTATGTACTGAACTTTATAGTAAGGTTCATTTGGTTTGGTTTTTACACGACATATTTTATATGTGATCTTTTGATCAATTACGAACACTGAAGGTTGACGTTTTGCATTTAATACTTCTGTTGTACAGTTGTTGTTTAATGCAAAACTTAAAGGTGCAACTTTCTTATCATATAGTTTGTATAAAATGTGTCTTACTCCGAATTAGATATACACTTCTACGTATCCTGCTAAACAAGTTATGAAGAACTTGATGAATGAGAAGTCATACATGGTGTGGCATAAAGGTTTAAGTCACATTTTCAGAGCTAGGGTTGAGAATTATGAAGAACTTGATGAATGAGAAGTCATACATAGTGTGGCATAAAGGTTTAAGTCACATTTTCAGAGCTAGGGTTGAGAGATTGATCAAGAAAAGCATTTCTCAATTCTAGATTAAGATTATATGGAAACATTTGTTGATCGTTGCAAGGGTAAGTTTACTAATAAGGACATTTAAGTCAACTCATGCTTCTAACTTGTTGATTTTAATACATAAAGATTTCGGTAGACCTTGTAAAATTGCATTGTATAATTTTGAAAGAATTCTGACATTTCTTGGTGATTATTCCCATCAAAGTCATGTGTTCTTGCTTAAAGACTGAAGGTTGAGAACCAGTTGGAAAAATTCATCAAGATAGTCAGATTTGATCGTGGAGGAGAATATCATGGCAAACATGATATTTCAAGACTTTAAAATGTTCGTTTACCAGATATATGGAGTCAGTTGGAATAGTGACTTAATTTACTATACCGAGTAGTTCTAAGCAAATGGTGTGTTGCCGAAAGGCATAACGACACCCTGAAGGACTTAAAGAAGTCAATGCAGAGCAGGACTAATCTACCTAACTATTTGAAAGTTGAAAAACTCAGCCTTGCGCACATTTGTGTAAAGGGATGCCCTACTAAGGTAGAATAATCCTTATAAAGAAATATTACATGCTCGTTCCCCTCATTGCTATTTAGTAAAATATCTCAACCACTTTAGGGCTACAGATTTTACTGTAAAGAAGGAGGGATCAGAATAGTGAAATCACAAACAGCTAAGTTATTGGAATACCATGTCTATGATGATGGTGGGCCCCTTGACGCTTCGGATGATAGCAAGGTGGATACTACAGTTGTCATGTACCCACTTCTCATATAGTTAGATCCGGTGGATCTTGATTTTTATACCATACCTATACAAGAACAGGAACCCATACATATACACACAAAGGTTCCTGGGGGTGCAAGATTTAATACAATTAAGAAAATCTACTGGAGTGAGATGACCTGCTATCCCATCTGAGTACATAGTCTATTAAGTATACTGGACTATGTTACTAGACATATTACAGATCCAGTTACTTTTACAGAAGCTGTTTTTGGACCCAATGCAGATGTGTGGTGGGATGTGATGAATGACGAGATGTAAGCCATGAAGCATAATAAGGTATAGGAGCTAGTTGATTTGCATCAAGAACTGCAAACTCGTCAGTTGTAAATAAAGTTTTTTAGACCCAAAGGATTTCAGGATAAAGTTTAGTGGTTTATGGGCTCGCTCAGTTGCCTAAGAATTGACTTAGGAAAAAAGGTTGACTTTGTGTTACCTTTTCTTTCGTATCCTCGTATGATACATTTGAGTGATAAAGGCAATTGTAGCTTATGATGATATAGAGTTACATCAGACGATTGTCAAAATCACCTTCCTGAATAAAAGACCTTTATAAAGTGGTCTATATGGTACAATCTGTAGGGTCCCAGGATCCAGAAAGTACTGACATGTTTTGCGAGTTATGCAGATTAATATAAGGTTTACGATAAACCTCCTAAAAGTGATACCTTACATTTGATGAGGTTATAACCTCTTTCGGCTTCATGGAAAATAAAGTTAAAAAGATGCCTATACTATGAGGTTAAGGGGAGCAAAGTTATCTTCCTATTACTGAATGAGGATGATAAGTTGCTCACATCAAATCACTTGACCATGTTGCATGAGGATAAACAACTTTTGGTCAAGAACCTTGACATAAAGGACCTTAGTATAACATCTTCTGTCCTAGGTATTCAGTTTCACTAGGATAGATCTCAACACTTATTAGGCCTCTCAAAGAATGCATACATTGAGTATGTGTTACAAAGGTTTAATGCGGTTGACAGTAAACCTTTCGTAACACCTGTCTCTCACAGTGAGGGATAATCTTTGATACAGGACCCAAAGAATAAAATAGAGAGAGAGATTATGAGGAATGTTTCATATTCTAGTATGGTTGATAGCTGATGTATGCTCAGCTATGTACTAGATAGGACATTGCATTCATGGTTTGACTGTTTGGTCAATATCTAGTTAATCGAGTTATAGACCTTTGGAATGCAATCTAGCGAGTGTTGAGATATTTGAAGGAATTGAGGATTATATGTTGACATATAGCGAAGTCAACAAACTAAACTTTGTAGGGAATTTAGATTTAAAGTTAGCTATGTGTTCAGATGATCAAAAGTTCGCTTAAGGTTACAGTTCAAGTTTGCAGATGGTACAATGTTGTAGAAGTGTGTTAAAGAGACACAGGTAACTTCCTCGACTAGGCATGCAGAGTGCATGCTATAGGGCTACTACGCAGACAGTTTAGCTCAAAAATTTGCATGCTATAGGGCTACTACGCAGACGGTTTAGCTCAAAATTTTGATTTTTGAGTTATCTGTGGTTCATTCAGTAGCTAGACCCATTTGGTTTTATTATGGTATTCTTCTTACAGTGATGTTTAATAACAACAAAGAATATCACAGGGTCATAACATTTAAAGATGAATTATTTGGTCATAAAGGTGTTGATACGAAAAGGTGACATTAACGTTTGGAGCATTTAAAGACTGAGGAACTGTGAGTCGATCATTTCACTAAAGGACTTCACCCACTTGTGGTTGTGACACAAGTATACAGTTGGGTGTTTTGATGCCCTTAGATATTGTTAGTTAAGGGGAATCGTCATGTTTCCTCCATGTACATTTGTACATTTTAAAGTATTATGATGGTTCATTGATAAAGATGATCATCGTTTATCCTCAGTAATACGTGTCATCATACATTGTCATAATACGTATGAAAGTCTTAAGATTTTTGTAAATCTTAAGCATTTGAAGGTCATTGGGCATATATACAGATTGACCTTATGCCTATGTCATTTAGACGCATACAGTAAAATAGATATCTATAAAGTTTTACATGACATATGGGGATATAAATTGTTAATCTTATAAGGGTTCTCTAATGTAGTTTAGCATTCAGTTGGAGAACATAAAGGTTTTCTCTATTGCTGTTTAGCATTCGGTGAGAGAAAACGGGATTTCTCTATTATAGTTTAGCATATACGGTTTAGCATAAAGTTGGAGAAATCGAGACCTACAAACGAAGATGATACAATTTAGATCATAAAGGTATTATCGTAATTTTCCACACTCCATTTTCCCATTCACACAGGACACATGCATCCAATGCTTTTTGGTACGGAAAGCCTTGCGAGACAGAATGAGGGACTTTCATTATCTTTAGATCAAATGTTTTGGTTTTAAAACTTAGTCGACTAATACAGTAGCGTGGCTTAATTGAATTTTTAAAATGTTTTAAAACTAGAGTCAATTGTAATTAATGCTTGTCCAAAGGGGAGATTGTTGGACTTTTTTGTCCTCAGGGACAAATTTGTCTTTGTCTCATAGGGTTGGACAACATTAATTGCATTTTTGGTTTTTAAATAAATTATTGGTTAGGTTGCGCAATTTGATCCAGATAAAGATAATAAAGTGGCTCAATAAATGATCTAGATTAAGGGGTCAAAGTTTGGGTAAAAAATGGGTCAATTAGTGCGGACCGAGTCTATATCGACCTTGTGATGAGGAAGCCTGATATGAAAGCTATATATAGGTTAAGGTCTCCTACAGTTACTCATATCATTCACGAGCATAAAGTTCTTTAACTCGTTAAGAGAGCTTGTGTTTTGAGAAAACTATAGAAAGGCCTAAACTACGTGTCAGTGAGCACTTTCCACTAAAGGTCCTGGGAGATTCGGAGACGTTTAGAGCTTGGAATCAGCATCGGAATCAGAGATGGAATCGAAATTCAAGTATTCCGCATTACCTTCGTTTTTTATCCTTTCATGTAGATCTGGCATATGTAATAAAGCTTATACTACGTATTACAAATACACATGTTTGAACTTGCGTTTCCTATATCCTATCAATTGTCTTAAGGCATTCCTTAATTGCTAGCCAGCTTATAAAGAAAATTTTAGGAACTAGAGAATTCTTCCAAACCAAAGTATGCTAAGAGACCTTCGGAGAATAAGTCCTGTATATTTTCAATCATGATCTATTGTCCCTCTACCAGATAGTTGTATTAGTCTTATTAAGATTGCATCAGTGACATACCTCTCATGCTACGATTCTACCCTTCTATTATTCATGATCTCATTCACATTGTGTGTTTCTGACCTTTTTCTCCACTACTTTGATAATTCTCTTAGGAAGGACTAAATGGGATCACAAGTGTGTATGTAGGTTAGTGAGGATAGATGTAATGAGTTGTAACCTTCTAACAAATGAGAGGAATCTGATTTGTCACTCGGAGACTCTGCTTCTTATAAATCTCATCATAAGAATACACTCCATATAAGTAGCTCTTCTGGTAGAAATTTGAACTCCTAAATGCCTAAAAGGGAGCAGACTTTAGTTAAAAACTTGATAACAAGGCCAGAAGCATTATTAACTCCAATAGAAACATAAATAGAATTGTTGTTTGTATTAAGACACAAGCCAAACATGCATGTTGAAAAAAGATGATAGAGATCTCATAAGCAACTCAAATGATAACTTAATATGTCGAGTTATCAGCCTTGTAAATAATAGCAAATAGATAAGGAGACAAAAGGTTTGTTTGTCTGTTCTATTTACGTCCTTTAATCTCTCTTATTCCTTTTTTAGGCTAATTACAAATGGCTTTCATGATTATCCAATAGGCCATTTAGACTAAGTCATAGACAGTGCTAAATTAGAGTTTTATTTTTGTGTGTTATTTAATTTCATTGACTAGCTATTATTATCAGAAGAATTATCACACTACAAGAAATCTGCCATTTACTGATGAAAAAACTGCTGGTAAATGGCAGAATTCCATCGATAATAATAATTATCGACGGAACAAAACGACAAACAATAGCTTCTTTAATACTTCTGTAGATAAATTTAACGACGAAAATTATGTGTCATTTCATCGACAAACTGTACCGACGGACAAATGTAACCATCGGTATACCGTCGTTAAGATAATTACAAATGTTTAAATATTACCAACGGAATAGGAAGAACAGTCGGTAAATACCACAAACAATTACCGACAATTTATGGTATTCTGTTGGTAATTATATGCATTTTTGCGACGGTTTATATTCCGTCGATATTTGAAAGTAAGAAAAAAAATTTTAAATCCCAACATGAGTTTTTATTTGATGATCATACAAATAATGCATAATTTCAAGAGTTATGAATTATCTATGCATAATAAATTTATTTGTTTAAACATAAAGTTGATTGATGATATAAAGTCAAAATTTTCTTAATTGATAATAAAAACATTACAGTGTACATAATAGGTCTTTGTAATAGAAAACAAATGGCTACAATATTCTTAATGTGCTGGTGATCACGGGTACTCTGAGCTACTACCCCTCTCCTTCAACTGATCTATCTCCTATCTCAGTTGAGTCATCTGATCCATCAATGTCTGCATATGTGTCCGAAGCTCAGATGCTTCATTGATTTGCACTGGTCTATTAGACGCTGTTATACTGGACCGTCGTGGACTGTTATTCTCCGAAGGTCTCTTAGTATACTTTGGTTTGGAAGAATTCTCTAGTTCCTAAAACTCTCTACATTTTTTCTTCATCATCTTCTTCTTCACTCATGACACTCTCTTCTCCAAGCCACAAGTTGAACCTTGCTTTCTTCCATCACTAGCCATTCTATTTTCTTC
>JANSVA010000217.1:8167523-8217171 GCA_025504915.1 Erythroxylum reticulatum
AAAATTTTAAATAAACATAACTTTTCACTAAATTTAAAAATAAAAACATAAAAGCAAAACATTAAAACAAAACGGATATAAATTATTAAAAACATGGGGATGTTTTTCTTTACCACAACATGAACGCTGCTTATATTGATGGGAGACAGGGACAAGCGTCCCTGTCCTTCCTTTTTGAGAGGTACAAAAAAGTGTGTCTCTGTCACCCGGAGACGGTGGACAAAAAAACGGAGACAGCAACCAAACAGTACCGGAGACAGGTTTTTTACGTCTCGTCCTTTGTCCCCACTAACGGGGACAGGAACCAAACGTAGGGTAAATGACTTTGTTCTTGGTTTTGTTGTTGCTGTGTCACATGTATATATATATATTTAATGTTCACTTTTTACCTCATGTAATTATATGTTTCATGTAATTATACTTAGTTTCTATATGATTAGTTTCACAATAAACTTTAGGATCTTTCATATAAGCTATTGGTGTTTGCCTATCACAATTGAATAATAATGGATCAATTTCGGTTTTAGTAACTGTCAAATGAATTGAAAAATGTCTAATCTAAATAAGTTGTGCTGCAATTCGAAATGCTATGAATTTATCTTTTATTGTGAATAAAGCAACATCTGATTGTTTCTTACTTTTCTATGATATTGCATAATTTTTATGTAATAAACAAATCCAGAGGAAGAAAACAAATCCAGAAGAAGATTTTAACTCATTTAAATCTCATCCCTAATTTGCATATATATAACCTTGTATACATGGGGCACTCCTTTGATAACATAATAGGTAATTAATAGTATCTTTTACATACCTTAATATTCTCTTTATGATCTTCTAATTTTTTGACCTATATTTGATTGATATCCACTTGCCATTTCAAGCATAAAAAATATTTAGTCATATACACATCATTATACTAGAATAACTTTCTTCTTTTTTTTCCTTTCTTATGGTGTTATTAGACAAAATTTTTATTGAGATCTTCACCTTTAATGATAGGATTATCAATGTCTTATATTACTGCATATGGAATCATTCAAAAATTTCTAAATATATGTCTCTTGTGAAAGAGACAATAATCTTTTGAAATCTTCACTATAAGTAT
Organism: Erythroxylum reticulatum; assembly: GCA_025504915.1. Taxonomy (NCBI): domain Eukaryota; kingdom Viridiplantae; phylum Streptophyta; class Magnoliopsida; order Malpighiales; family Erythroxylaceae; genus Erythroxylum; species Erythroxylum reticulatum. Next base: position 8,168,632 of record JANSVA010000217.1, read on the forward strand.
ATATGAAACTTCACTAACGTCCTTTATTTCAAATTCAGATGACAACCAATTTTTTATTTGTTTAACTCATAATTATTACAAGCAATCAAAATATATGTTTATAAAGATAAAATAGCCAAATTATCTTTATATCCTTTTATGCATACACATTGAATTTCATCAATTATATAGAAATCATACATAATAATTACATTATGAAAATAAATGTACCATTGTTTAGAATATAGATTATGCTATATAGACTTATTCTTCAAAAAATTCATTAAGAAACGTAGTATTCACGTCCATTTAATATAAGTGTTAATGACCAAAAAAAGGCTAAACTTTTGTCAAGTTTTCAATTATAGCCCGAATTTTAAAATGTAGCAATAAAATACCTATATTTTTATTTTTTAATTCCAACTCGACAATACTCTAACCATTATCTTTGTTGACTTGATACTACCACATGTCAAGGAACCCTCATTATTTAAACACGTCAGTGTAATTAACAGAAATTAGTCTGGTTATTGAAACGATGTCGTTTCATGATAAAATTGAGATGACATTGTTTCAACAAATGAACAACAATCTCATCTTTCTCAATCTATAACCTAAATTAGGATTGAATTTTTTATGAAACCTTAAAATTTGATTGAGATTTGATTATTCTTAGATTTTATGAATTAAGATTGCAAAAACTTATGTAATGAGATCATAAGTTTTAACACACCACTGCCATAGTGCATATGCCTGAACATCCATAGGTTTTTTTTAAGAATATACCCTATGGGAATGGCATGTTAGAGCAATCACATTCACTTATTAAGGCATCTTACATAACACAAGCATTTAAGAAGATCAAAACTTCCTATTTTATTCATAAACATAAAATACATTGTAGCATTACAGTACATAATCCACAGATATACATTAGTAACAACATCTAAAAGTTTGCTACTCTTTACAAGACATTTTACATGAACTGGAATGTTACACCAAAATATTCTATCTAGAGTTTTTAGTATCAGCTGACCAAACTTTAAGTCATTCTTGCTCTAAAACACAAATACTAGACTTATACTTGATCTGATTAGGAGTTGGAACTCCTTTGAACCTGAAAAATAATGTTGCAATTTTGATGAGTTTGTGAATTTAATGAGTGAACCATCATCTATGTGCTCACTCATATCATCACTTAACACATATATAGTCTATTTTACCAAATATGTCATATAAATGACTAAATCACATGACATCACATACTTCGTTGATTTCAACCATTTAATATTTCATATCAGTTCAAAGGGCATGTTAATTCAATTAGTCAATAAGGTATATCCATTCAATCATGTCATAAATAAGGATGCATATGTAAATGCACATGTGACTCACTTCATTTTTACTTTGTTATGACCGAGCGCCTATTTAACTATCCCGTATCCATCGTGGATATCAGGCTCATTTTATATATTATCCTGTACCTATTATGGATACTGGGCTCATTGATAACTGAGCCTGCGACTCTTTGTGCACATTTATGAGCTTTAAGCTCTTTTTCACTTAGTTCACTATGATCACAACTTCTTTATTTGTTCATGCATTTCAATGTAATAAGATGCAACAATTCACATATGATGCATTCATTATTTCACATTCAATATATTCTAGTCATATATCACATTCTTTGGATCTAAATCTAGCATTCAACATTCAGTGAAAACACATATTTCCATATTTACATACGTTTACAAAACACTTCCAATACATTCCTGAATATCATTCTCCTCGAATAGTTGATGGTTCGGAATTATCGCAATCATATGAGTAGTAATTCAATAACTGAATTTTAAACAAAACAACTAAATTATGGTGAGAGAATATCTAGTTTGATTCATAATATGCTCCAAAATAGCTATTGCCTTGACGATCAGGCAATGTCTAGATGCGGTTGGTCAATTTGTGCTTCTATAGCATGCAATATACACATATGTATACATTACTAACTTGTTTAATCAAATGAATACCTAATCATACACATGTATATGTGTTATGTTTAACGTATGCTCAATCGACTATCCGGGGCATGTAACCTTATTCACAAATCTTGCTCATTCATTCATCATATCTTGTACATAACTTATTGGCGATTAGATCAATGCCTTAAGATATCTTGATTACTTTAAATTCATTCAATCATATATTTATCTATCATTTCCTAACATTGCATACTCACATAAATTTCAAAATTCTCATTCAATCATAACTAATTCATAACTTATATCCCTTGCATCACATTTGCATTCATAAGAACACCTTTATTTCTTTAACAACTCATACTTTCCAAATTTATATACATTGATATCAAACAATCCATTCCTTAGTTCAAACATCAATTATCAACTTAAGCATATCAAACCCTTAATCAATCAATCAAATAACCATCTAGGTTCATTTCCACCTTAATCAAATCCAAATACACTAAGGTAAAGTAACTTACCTTTAGTTTAATAATCACACAAACAGAGTTTTTCATTTCCCAAGCATTTCCCATGATCATGGGTACCTTTCCACGATCGTGGAAAGACAAAACAGAAACTTTTCTTCTCTAGGGCATTTCTTATGATCCTGGGTACCTTTCCACGATCATGGAATGGGTGAACAGACGATTCACCATCCCTTTCCTTCAATCTTTTTCCAAATTTTAACACCATCATACCAATCTATTGATCATACCTTAATTATAACTAAATTATAATTCGTTGTTTTGTCAATTTCATCACCAATTCCATCTCAAAATCATTCAGTTGATAACTCATAAATCATAATCTTTCATGCATCATAATCAAAGTAGAACTATCATTCACCTTCATACATATAACCCTAACTTATCAATTTTTGGAACACTCCCAATACACCCATTTGTTTTGTATAGTGTAACCATCATTTACACTTCAAATCTCAATCTAAACCATCTACATAATCCACTATTTTCAAGCATCAAAAATAAAACAGAAACCATACATTCATTTATCAAATTCCAGCACAACTTTAACATCAACCCTACATATCACTCATCTCAATTTAATCATCATGAATGTTTCTATCTTAACATGCTATATAGATCAAAAATCACTTACTTGTTTAACTCAAAACCTCCTCAATCTTTAAGCTAACTATCCCTCCAAATGTGTAAGGACAAGGTATACTCTAAAAACAAGGTGGGAACATAAAGGTTTCAATTACAAGATAAAGGTTACAAAATTTTTGCAAAATTTCAAGGGTTAGGGAGATCATGTGAGTGTGTCATTGGTAAGAGAAAGAAGGAGAAAACATAAGACCAAAACATGAAAGAAGGTGGTCTTACAAGTGTGAGAGACGTGAGCGTAGGTGTGTAGAGGAGAAGGTGGACACATGTTATGCCAAGTGTCATGCTAAGACTTAGCCATATGTCTTCTACTTCAGGTTCCATTTTTCACTCCATAATTAGTCCATTTGTCTCATAATCACTAGGTCATTTGTCACCCAATTAAAGCACCATTTTTCAGTCATTTATTCAAGCCATGTATCACACTTTTATTAATGCCATGTGTTACTATTTCTTAGGCTTGATCACCTTAAGTTCCCATGTATCAATTAGTCTTGCCAATTAATATTTTTCCTATACTAGATGCATATAACACTTCATCAATCATCCAATTGTGACAAAAATTCCAATTCACTAATTTTAGTCCATCAAACTAGAATTCAAGACATGATCAATTCATATTCACAAAATCATAACATAAACATTTAAAATCTTTCATACCCCAGAATAAATCAATTGAGTGCATAAACTATCTTTGCAATATGTACTAAATCATAATTCATGTATGTATTTGAATATGATGCATGGAAATGAAATGCACTTTATGTATTCTCATGTGATATGACTCATATGACTTCATATAACAGATAAATTCCTAATTGTAGGAATGTGCTATTACATAAGTCTTCACAGCTTGCTTATGAATTCAAGAAATTCAAGAGACACAACAAGCTCCAAGGAAAATTTCTAGATGATGCATTAGTAGTTGTGGTTGAGAACAAAAAAGCATCAAATTTGATGATAAGTCGTCCTAGATATTATCGAAGGTTTGGTTGTATTACGTGGATTAGAGAAGCCATCGGTGCTAATTGGATAAATAAGTGTCATGTTGGTGCTTATTTATATTGCTACTAGAAAACTAGTGGTGTTTAGTGGTTATTGTTGTGAGTTGTTTTGGATTGGTGTGAGAAATTGCCACTGGTCAGAGAAGAAGTGCAGCTAGTGATAGTGGCTCACCATAGAGGAGAGACACATCTAAGGCTGAGCTTGCGACGTAAGGAAGTGCCTAATTAAACACTGCTAACATGTCATGGTGAGACGCAAGCATGGCTGCTCCTCCATGTTGTGACTAGGTCTTCATTGTAGTTGCACCTACCAGTAGCTGGCATTAAGGGAGGTGGCTAGTTACATAGTGGTACTAGAGTTGGCCAGCGATTAGTCACTAACGATAGGCTACTATAACACACCCCGTCGTTCCTATTTGTTATTAATGGATTTATGCTATAGAGTGAGAATGATGGGGTGAGTGTGATTTCATGTTTGACTGAGAGAAAATTTAGGGATTTAGGATACAGATTGAGAATGATGCATTTGTTGTTCATTTGTTGAAACGACATCGTCTCAGTTTTATCATAAAATGATATCGTTTCAATAATCAGATTGACTTCTACTAATTACACTGACATGTCTAATTAATGAGGGTCCTTTGACACATAGTAGTGTCATGTCAAAAAAGATAACGATTAGATTAATGTAGACTAGAATTTGAAAAAAATGAAAGTTTGGGAATTTTATTACTAACTTTTTAAGTTCGGGTTATAATTAAAAAAATTAAAGAAAGTTTGGCTTTTTTGGTAATTGACCCTTAGTATAATTCATTATCCAAGTTAGCTACTATAACTAGGATTGATTTGATCAAAGCAAAAAATATAATCAAAGCAAACCTAATAATTAGTGAAAGTGTCTCTTAATAATCACTTCCCTTATGTTATCTATATTCTTTAGTCGCAAGGTATGCCTTACATCTTTTGGTACTGCCCTTAACCTTTAGCTTTATTTTGATAACTTATTTGTTCCCAATAACATTTAAGTCCATTAGTAAGATCAGTCATATGTCATACTTGATTAGAGTTTAAATAATTCATTTCCTCCTTCATAGCTTTCATTTATTCTTCTTTAATAAGAACAGTGAGAGTCTCATTTATATTTCTTGATTCACCCTCTTTTGTGACATAATTATGAAATTTTCCTTTCTATTTTATGAGATACTTAATGTCTTGACTCTCTTGATTGCTCCCTCTCATATCAAGGTAAACTTTTTATCGTATTACAATATAAATTGATTTTAAGTTAATTCTTTATTTCCAAATTGCTCCTACTTAAATAGAGCCCTCTTCTTGATTTTATGTAATAGAACCAATTAGATAATGATTCTTATTAACCTAAGCATTTACCTAAGCATTTCTATAAATATTTTATTTCATCTTTTTGCAAAATCATTTTATTATGGGATTCGAGAAGTACTCAATTGCCTTTTTATTCCTTTTTCATCATATAATATCTTGAACTATTCATACAGATATTATTGTCCTCGTTCAATTGGTTATTCATATATTTTATTAAATCATTTAATGCTTTCAATTTGTGAGAAATCAAGTAAACATGGTAATATTGAGTATCGTCATCTATAAAAGTGATGAAATATGTAACCACACATCTTATCTTCACATTCATCAAACTTCAAATGTCTGAATGAATTAATTGTAATATATTATAATCTTGTGTTCCTTTTCCGTATGGCTTTCTTTTCATTTTATCGCCTAGACAATGCTCACAAATAGATATATCTACTTGATTCAAATTATCTAGGAGGCCTTCTTTAGCTAATCTAATTATTCATTTTTTAACCAATGTGAAATAGTATAACATGTGACAAAATTGTTAATTTAAATTACCAGATGATGTAAGTAATTAATAAATTACATTAATAATTTGATTAAAAAAACATTTAGTATGTTGAAATCATCCAATATAGATCTATGAAGATAACAAATAGTTCCAAGATAGAAATCCATTCCACCAATGTAAAAGTGTATAATTAAATTCAAGTCTAATTAATACTAACATAGAAATAAGATTATGTCAAATTTTTGAAGCAAAAATACTTTATATAGGATTAAGGGTTGGCTACCATACATGTCTAACTTACACATGTCAATCCCTTGTACAACAACTTTTGAGTTATCGCCTACATAAATTAATTGTTTTTTGTAATATTTTATAGAATTGTATAAAGGCGTCCCTATTTTTTACTACATGGTTTATTACTCTGGAGTTGGCAATTTATACAGGATGAGATTCAATTGAAAAATAGAGCAAAAGGCATATACAAAACAAATATATGTTCTAAAAAGTTAATATCCTTTTAGATTTGCTATTGTTAAAGAAGTGCTCTAAAGGTAATCACCTTTAGCACTTATTGTACAAATCTTTTTTATTAATAAAAAGGCTTTTTTGTTAATTTGATGTTCATGTTCTTTATGAATTGATGGTGGTCTTAATTCGAATTAATGAAGTCTTTGATACATTACATAACATGAAGGAAATCATGATGAGATTATGATAATGGGATTCCTATCATTTGTAATTATGTTAGTATCTAAATTATCCCTAATCATAGGATTAATGAGACGGGACATTATTAATCCAAACATGCCAGCACATGTTATGCTCCTTGATTAGATCAAGCAGTGGATCTCATAAGCTGTAAGCATGAGTTGTTTAGAGTTAACATGTGGATGCTAGCTAAGAGTAGTAAGTACATTACATGACTTGCATGAGACAAGCATATGGATAATCTATTCAAGTATCACTCTCCATTGATGTTGGAGGTTATAGGAAGGCCAAAGGGTGTAAGAAACATCAATTTTCGTGTAAGTATTGTGTGAAAACAAGAGGCTTTTTGGTGAAGTGTTCATCATCTTCTCACACTCTCTACAAACACTCTCTCAAAGAATACATCACAAAGCTAACACTTTGTGTGTGTTATAGCCATTCTTCGTAAGAGGTTTCAAGTTTCACTCTTTGCGTGGATATTATTAGAGACTTCCTTCTTTGGTTGTTGTAGTTTATGACAACCCAAAGAGGTGAAGACAATAAAGAACGAAGGAGATTGTAAGGTACACATCTTAAGTTCATGTTTTGTTAAAGTTACATCTAATGGCACTTAAAAGTCCATGACTTTTTAAATTTTGTTTTATATTTCTGCTGTTGTTTTCTATTTTTTATGCAAGTGATGCAAGATAAAAATCCAACAGTAGTATCAAAGCCATCTTATGCCTATTAGTTGTAGTTTCTATTACATGTGCAATAGGATTGCATGGTTGTGACAACTGAGGTTCTGTTCTTAGAAAAATCAAAATTAAATTATAAAAATATGTTTTCACGATTTTCTTTCACTGATATGCTCATGAGATGTTTATAGATGGTTTTCATGATTGAAAATTGAATTTAATATGATTAAAATATTTATTTTCAAATTTTATACAACATGTATGAAAAATGTTTTCTTGCAGAACATCTGATGTTAGTTGGCTAAATTATTGAGGTTGAACATGTTTTTCTCGAAATTTAATTCTGGAAAAATTATGTAAACATATTTATAATGTGTTTTATCCTATGGAATGTTTTTAGACTTAATTAATTTTTGTAATTAATCTTTCAAACAGTAAACAGATATGGTTGGTTTTGTTGACATTGATGGAACTATTTTTGTTTGATAATTTTGTATGTATATGTTTTATTTCCAGAACCTTAAAAATATTTTTTTGTGAAAAAATGTGTTATTTTGATGTCTTATGAATTCCAAAATGAATTTTATCAAAATTAGATTTTTAGAAAAATTTTAGGTGTCAAATTTGTCATTTGTATGTGTTTGGGTGTAGTTTTGGTTATCTTGATGATTTTGGGTGATTCCAAAAATATTTTGATGAACTTGAAATGATCTAGAGATACATGGAATGATGATTTGCTGGAAATTTTGGTAAATTAATTTTAAATTAATTTAGGTGGAGCATTAAATTTTCTAGTATGACTAGAAAGTAGTATGTGTGACAAAATTAAATTGTTTAATTTTGACATCAAATAATTAATTTTAAGGTGTATTAATTTTTTAATTAATTTTTAGATATTGGAGTTTAATTTAATTTGATTAATATTAAATTTCAAATCGTTTAATTTGATCAATATTAAATTCCAAATTGAAATGACATGTAAAATTAAATTCAGCCTAGATTAAAATTAGTAAGCCATTTGATTCATGAGTTGAATCGACTTCCAAATTTTAAGATTCATAAATTGTCACAACCAAAACTTATGTGTTTAATTTGATGCATTAGAGAATGCATGTTAGGATTCTTTGGACTTACATGATGAATAGTTATGGACTTAAGCCCAATACGATTGGGGTGTCCATATCATGCCATATAGCTATAGTAACTATATATATACAAGACCATCCTAGTTAGATGAGACCTAAATCGAAATCCCTCACTTAGAATATTAAAACTAACAGCTTCTATTAATATAGTGAGAACTAGAGTTCTTTTAGAGTTAGAGTTGTTGGGCAAACTCAAGCCCACTTTACACGAATATGTTCTATCCATGGAAATATAATTTTCAAATTAATTCGTCGATTTTAACTAGAAGAGTTGATTTGTTGGGCAAACCTAAGGTCAATGTGGATAGAGGCAAAGTTGGGTAGAGTACATGCATCAAGAGTTGATAACCTAATGTGAGTGAACACATCAACAGTTGATAACACTAGATTCGATAGTTGCATTATAAATGCAATTGGTATGAACGATACCTACCGATTGACCTAAGGTGGCTTGTTGGGCAAACCCAAGGTCATTCTTAGGGATATTGGATATCGACCCATTAGGAGAACTTATATACAAGTGCTCTTGGATTCATATAGAGGGTTATGGATCCGTGAGAAAACAGTGGGAGCGATACTTGCATGTTATTAAAGTCCTAATTAACATGCATTTACGTACAGTCTAACATCATTTCTCTCTTTAACATTAAGTTGCAAGAATCAATACCATGACCACTAATGTGAACCTACGTTTACTTATGGCAGCCAATAAGTTGATTGGACCCAACTTCCTAGACTGGCTTAGTAACTTGAGAATAGTTCTCAAGTCCGAGAAACTAGGCTACATCATGGAAGAACCACTTCCCAATTCCCCCGTTGCTAATGCTTCTGATAGTGATCAGAGGGTATACAGAAAGCATCTTAATGATAGTGAGACGGCTAGCTACATAATGTTGGTCATTATTTCACCGAAATTGCAAAAGCAATATGAGCCTATAGATGCTCATATCATAGTCTATCATTTTAGGGAGTTATTTGATGAGCAAGTTTGAAAGGTTCGAGACCTCTAGGTTACTCTTCCGCTCCAAGATGGCTGAGGGGACATCTCTAGTGTAGTATGCACTGAAGATGAATGGATATATTGAGAGGTTGGCCTCTTTGGATTTCCTAATAGATCATAAATTAAGTATAGACTTAATTCTGACTAGTTTGACTGATAATTATTCACAATTTTTGCTTAACTATAGGATGAACCAAATATCCACTACGATTCCTGAATTGATCAACTTGCTTAAAACAGTTGAGCCATTTGTCAGGAAGGATAGTAAGGTTATGATGCTGATGGACTCTTCTGGTTCGAGGGGGAAGAACCAAAAGAAGCCTAAGGGAGGTGTGGTCAATAAGAAAGCTTAGGAGACTACCCTTAAGGGAACATGCTTCCACTATGGCAAGGATGACCATTAGAAGAGGAACTGTAAGGCCTATCTGGAGTCACTGAAGCAAAAGAAGGCATCAGATGCCCCATTTACTTCAGGTATGTTTGTTATTGATATTAATATTGTTTCTAATAACAACATATAAGCATTGGATACCTATTGTGGCTCACACATATGTGCTGATATGCAAGACCTCAAGAGTAGTAAACAACACAACAAGGGAGAGTCAAACCTGCCCATGGACAATGGAGCAAGAGTTGCTGAATTAGCCGTAAGAATTTATGTATTGACACTCCCTAGTGGGCTTATAATAGAATTGAATGATTGTTTTTATGTATCTGTATTGACTAAGAATATTATTTCAGTTTCTAGTCTTAATAAAACTATTTTCCATTTAAATTTTATTAACAATGGTTGCTCTAATTGTTTGAATGGAATGTATTATACTATGGGTACATTATGCAATGGAATATACATATTAGATATGTCCAATCCAGTTTTAAATATTAATAGCAATAAAAGATAAAAATGAGATATTATGAAATTATTGTACTGATGGCATTGTCGCCTTGGCTATATAAGTGAGAGACGCATAACTAAACTAAACAAGTATGGTAGCTTAGGGTCATTTGATTGTGAATCATATGACACATGTGAATCTTGCTTATTAGGCAAGATAACAAAGTTACCCTTTAAGGGAAAGGGTGAACAAACTACTAGGTTATTAGACTTAATACATTCAGATGTATGTGATCTGATGTCCATACATGCCAAAGGTGGTTTCATATACTTCATTACCTTTATCGATGATTATTCACGATATGGGTATTTGTATCTAATGAGATACAAATCTGAGGCCTTTAAAAAGTTCAAAGAATTCAGAAATGAAGTAGAGAAATAGCTTGGCAGAAGTATTAAAACACTTCGATCAAATCGATGTGGTGAATACTTAAGTCAAAAATTTCTAATTTATCTAAGAAATAATGGGATAATATCCCAGTGGACTCCACCTTACACGTCGCAACACAATGATATGGCAGAAAGGAGAAACCGAACCTTGTTAGACATGGTGAGGTCAATGATGCGCCTAGTAGATCTGCCAAAATCCTTTTAGGGATATGCACTCGAGACTACTATTTATGTGTTAAACAGAGTCCCTTCAAATTCAGTTGATGTTACTCTATATGAGATGTGGACTAACAAGAAACCTAATATAGTGGGGTTGTTTAGCTTATGTGAAATAGATTCAATCAGATAAGCTAGAAGCTAAATCTGACAAGTGTCTGCTTGTAAGATATCCTAAAGAAATGATAGGATATCAGTTCTACAATATTTTGAAACAAAAGGTTTTTATTTCAAAGCATGTTGTCTTTTTTAGAGAAAGAGTTTCTTATAAAAGAAGATAGTGGGAGCAAAATTGAACTTATGGAAGTTCAAAATGCTCAAACAGATGCAGATCAACTACCTAAACCCGAAACTATTGTTCATATTGATGAAACAATAATTCAATCTTCTGATACACAAAAAGTTCGTAGGTCAAATAGGATACATCATGTTTTAAAGAGATATAGATTTCTTATAAATGAACATAATGACTTATTACTCATAGAAGACGATGAGCCCATTATCTATGAAGAAGTTTTGAAGGTTTAAGAATATGAAAAATGGTTTCAAGCCATGAAATCTGACATGGATTCTATGTATAAAAACCAAGTATGGACTTTGGTTGACCCTCTGGAGGGATAAAACCTATAAGGTCAAATGGGTTTTTAAGAAGAAAACTGACATGAAGGGTAAAGTAGTTACCTATAAGCTAGGCTTGTAGCTAAAGGTTATCGTCAAAGACAAGAAGTTGACTATGACAAAATATTTAGCCCAGTACCCATGCTTAAATCCATTAGGATACTCTTGGCCATTGTTGCTCATTATGATTATAAGATATGGCAAATGGATGTGAAAACAACTTTCCTTAATGGAAACCTAACCAAGGATGTGTATATGACACAACCTGATAGTTTCATATCCAATGATTGCAAAAAGCTATGCAAGCTTCAAAAATCTGTTTATGGATTTAAGCAAGCATCTAAGAGTTGGAATATCTGATTTGATGAGACAATCAAAGATTTTGGTTTCTCACAAAATTCGAATGAACCTTGTGTGTATAAGAAGGTTAGTGGGAGTGCAATTGTATTCCTTGTGTTGTATATAAATGACATACTAGTAATAGGAACGATGTCTCAGCTTTACAATCAATCAAGATTTGGTTGTCCAAGAATATCTCCATAAAAAAACTTGGAGAAGCAACTTATATTTTAGGGATAAGAATCTATAAAGATAGATCTAAGATGTTATTGTTCTTGGTCAGTCTACATACATAGACAAGATGTTAAAGAGGTTTAGCATAGAGCAGTCCAAAGAGAGGTTATCTTCCCATGACATATGGGATTACATTCTCGAAATCTATATATACAAAGACACACGACGAGAGGACTCACATGAATTTGATCCCTTATGCTTCTACTATAGGATCAATCATGTGTGCTATGTTATGTACGAGACTTGATATATCATAAGCTCTAAGTTTTACGAGAAGATACCAGTTGGATCCTGGTGAGGGTCATTGGGTGGCTGTCAAGAATATCCCTAAGGACTTAAGAAGAACTAAGGGTGTATTCTTAGTATATGAAGAAGGAGATCTTGTTGTGACTGGTATACAGATGCCAGTTTCCAATCCTACAAGGATGACTCTAGATTCCAGTTAGGATATATTTTTACATTGAATGGTGAAGCAGTCAATTGGAAGAGTTCCAAATAAGAGACAACTCCAGATTCAACAACTGAAGCAGAGTACATTGCTGCTTTAGAAGTAGCAAAGGAAGCAGTTTGGATCAAGAAGTTCATCATGGATCTTGGAGTGGTTCCTAGCATTATTGACCCAGTACAATTGTATTGTGACAACAATGATGCTATAACGCAAGCAAAAGAACCAAGGTCTCATCAGAAATTCAAACATCTACTTAGGCAACACCATTTGATTAGAGAAATCATTAGTAGAAATGATGTCAAGATAAGAGAGTGCCCATAGATCAGAATATTGTTGATCCTTTAACCAAGTTGATTCCTCAAAAGAGATATGAATCTCATGTACTTGCCTATGGTATTAAATACAAAGGCGATTGGCTTTAGTGTAAATGGGTGGTTGTTAGAGAAGTGCTCTAAAGGCAATCACCTTTAGCATTTATTGTACAAATCTTTTTTATTAATAAAAAAACTTTTTTGTTAATTTGATGTTCATATTCTTTATGAATTGATAGTGATCTTAATTCGAATTAATGAAGTCCTTGATGCATTACATAGCATGAAGAAAATCGTGATGACATCATGATAACAAAATTTCTATCATGTGTAATTATGTTAGTATCTAAATTATCCCTAGTAATAGGATTAATGAGACAGGACATTATTAATTAGGACAAACTAGCATATATTATACTCTTTGACTAGATCAAGTAGTGGATCTCATAAAATGTAAGCATGAGTTGTTTAAAGTTAACATGTGAATGCTTGCTAAAAGTAGTAAGTACATTGGATGACCTGCCATGAGACAATCATATGGATAATCTATTCTAGTGTCAATGATAGTCTTATCATAGCAATGGTGCAGATATCCTTACACTTAAGGTGCTCAAGGATATCTTGGACACTAATCATGTACTTTGAATCCACTCCTTATTACCTCTTAGAGGTTGCGCATAAGATGGTGATTAGGTACAACTTAAGGTATTCAAAGGTAATTGAGTAACCAATAAAGGATTTACCACTCCTGATAGAAGGAGATGATACCCACAACTTCTTATTGGGGTCATTACTTAGGAATCTCTGTCCATAGTGAAAATGTCATAAAGATAGTCTTCAGTAACATATCCAATTGAGTAATGACCATTAGGGACAAGAACTAACATCACTTGGGCTAGATGTGACATAGTTAGTCTAGTAAGAGTTGACACTTTAACCATACTCTGAACCAAGTGAGGCATAGATGGTGAAAAGATGAATTACACGAGAACATTGTCTATAGAAGGGTTCGTTGTCAAACCACTGACTTTCGGGTTAATTGGGGGTTATGATGGGTTGCTAGATACTGCTCATGACTTGCTTGAATTAAGTGTTAATTCAAGTGACCAACATAACTAGGAACCTAATAGGTTACACACATTGAAGATGTGAAGAATGAGCAAAATGGTTTTGGATGGAGATCCAAGATATGAGAGATGAATGATTAAGCTATACTAGTGTGGTAGTTTAGGGTTATTTGATTATGAATCATATGACACATGTGAATCTTGCTTATTAGGTAAGATGACAAAATTACCCTTTAAGAAGCAAAATGACAAAATTACCCTTTAAAGAAGGGGTGGAAGTTTCATGCTAAATTAAGTGGAACTAAAAGCTACTTAATTCCCACTAACTCTTCATTGATGTTGGGGTTAGAGGAAGGCCAAAGGGTGTGAGAAACATCAATTTTCATGCAAGTGTTGTGTGAAAACAAGAGACTTTCTGGTGAATTGTTCATCGTCTTCTCTCTCTCTCTACAAACACTTTCTCAAAGAATTTATCACAAAGCTAGCACTTTGTGTGTGTTTTAGCCATTCTTTCTAAGAGGTTTTAAGCTTCGCTCTTTGTGTGGCTATCATTAAAGACATCCTCTTTTGGTCATTGTAGTTTATGACAACCCAAAGAGGTGAAGACAACGAAGAACGAAAGAAATTGTAAGGTACACATCTTACGTTCATGTATGTTAAAGTTACATCTAATGACACTTTAAAGTTCTTGGCATTTTGGGTTTTGTTTTATATTTTCGCTGTTGTTTTCTATTTTTTATGCATGTGATGCAAGATCAAAACCCAAAAGTTACAATCATAAACGAAATGACCCTTATTACCCTAATTATAGCATTTCATACTCTTCATATTTTTCTTCTTTAAAGCGTGCTTTCATTTACCATGTTGGTTCCACTTAGTCTTCTTATAGTATTAAGCATTATCGATACTTTTCTTACTTTTTTCCTCTTGTATCTAGTATGATGCTTACGCTTTTTATTTATAACTCCATATAATTCAGAACTAGATGCATATATATTAAAGGTCATCTCAAAAGATTTAAGATTTCCTTCTTCTAAGATGTCTCATAACATCATTTATCATTTTAATGCTCTCATTATCAGTCAAATGAATTTTCATACGCTCCTAACTTAGATAAAAAAAGAACAAATAATTGCTTGCATTTGTTGTTTATTAGATAACTTATTATTAAAATGTCGTAGCTCGGTTATCTTATTTAATAAATGCTTAAACTCTTTTAGTAATGTGCCTAAGTTGTTTTTTAATATATGTTAAACTTGATAGTAATCTTATTAAGTAGCCGAAGTAAATCACATGTCCTTAGTAATCTTATTCTTTATAATTAAACCTATATATAATGTTATTATTCATACTACTCAGGTATATAATATAGGTTGATGCATTATTCTTTTTCATATCTCATATACTTCACAATCTCTTTTATGTTAGATCCTATTTCCTTCCTCAAGAATATTAAGGACTATGTTTATTGGTTTTAAAGCCTCTTGAACTTCCAATATATATTGAAATTCCATACTCTAAATTTCATAATTTTAAGCATTCAATTTTCACCCTTGTTGAGTTTAGCAATAATATTCTTTGATACATTAGTCATATTTGAAACACTAAGTTTTAACATTAACAGAGATAATAATGTGCATACATATTAATATAATTTATATTTAAGTCATATAAATATACATATTTTGTTATACACAGGATGAATAATTAGTTTTCAATTGCTTATGAAATTAAAAGATCATAAAAATTCTCAATCAACATTTATATAACAACTAAATATCAATTATGATACAAAGTTTAATTGTAAATACGATAAATGTAACACAAATAATGGGATGAGAAAATAATAAGTTTTTTTGTATACAAATAAGTATAAAATAAATGACCTTAAAGTCAACTCATCATATTTCAATACAAGAAATAGAATATTAATACAAAGATACATATAACATATGAATTAGATAATCTCTACACAAATCAAATACATGACTTAAATATATTAAACTCTATGTGAAATAGAGTTAAGTATTATATATGGTAAAGCTCTCGAAATACAATATGCAATGGCTCTAATTATCTTGATAAAGAAGCCTACAGGGCATACATTCTTGATCAATTCTCTTCTTATATTTTTTGGCAAATACAACCACACCAGCCCATGTGATTTCATATTAGGTGATTCCTAATTCCAAAGCATTTTTAATAGTTTACCCCTTGGTTTCGAAGGTGTTAACAGTAAGCTTGTGTAATTTACTTTTAACATTTGTGAATGCCAAACAACATTCAAAATATAGTTTTTAAATTATATTATTAATATAATTAACATATTGTGTTAAATCTTTTATGGACAATAGTTGTAAATGGAGTAGCTATCCTAACATGACAGTGACATGTCTCAACTATGCCACAGTATATAGAAGTCTAAATCTCCTCCTTGTACGAGGTATTTTCCTTAAAATAAATTTCAATAATGAGAGTTTTGTTAACTCATATAACTTAGAGATTGTACAGATAATGAACAAAATTATTTGTGACTAACACAATAATAAACTCATGTTCTTAAACGTTAACCTATAAAATTATAGCCATTCACTTATTTACAGTAACGTTATTATTGAAATAATCAAAATTTTTATTATGATTTATTTTAATTTCAATTAGGAATTATTAATTTTAATATAATTAACAAAATTTTAGAATTAGTTTATAATTTTAAATTTAAATTTGATTATAGTTATAAAAAATAAAATTAATAAATCCTAATATAATTGCAAACTTGTCTCAAATTGGATTATTCTTTATGTGAGATCTAAATAAATTTGATCTAAATTTTAAATATATTATTTCAAAGTGAAATACTTCTTATTCTAGTTTTAGAATATTATAATTTATGCACAAAATAATTCTTATTTCAACTCTAAATCACTTTGAGTCTAATTATCAATTTCCACTTATTCTAAGTTTAGATTAAGTTATCCTTCTAATAAGATAATACTTATGCTAGGCTTTGCTTAAGTTAACCTTGTAGTCAAATAATACTTATCATTAAGTTTAGAATAAAATAGCTTTGTAGTCAAACTACACTTATTCTATCTTTAAATTGAGTTAATTCAATAGTGAAACAAGACCTATTCAAGATTAGGTTACCTTTAACCTTCAGAAAATTTACAGTCGCCAACCACTACCAAGTACCAACATTCATCGATGCCTGCCAGTCAGCGTCAATAGCAAATTACCAACTCGCCAATAATATGTGCTGCCGTCCATTCTCACGCGCGCTGTCGATCCAAAATCTACATCAAGTCCACATTCATGACTCATAATGTGTTCGATTTTTCAAATGAAAATCTATATATTTAAATACCACGTTCAACCCAATATTAAGTTTTTGGTTGGCCAGACAAGAGACGACACTTTCTTTAATTATTAATCAAATATAATATAATTAACTTCAGCGATTTTCAAAAAAATCAGTCCTTTAATAAAATAATTATTTCTCTGCTTTCAAGAAACCTTCTCTTGATTATGTAAAAATCATAAATCATACATGTTATATTGATTTATGTAATTCTTCAAAACAAAGTGGCATGTCCTTTTTTTTTTTGTTTCTGAGAATTTTAGTTTAAAACCAAAGATTCAATCCGAACTCCTAAAAATATTAAGTAATTATTCGTTTTCTTATATTTGATGTCTTATTGTGAGATTAGTAAATTAAAAATAAAATATTAAGTTTGAATCAATAGAGAAATTTAATAAATATTAAAAATGCATATGGATGTTTATACTTCATTTAATCATTAGAATACAAATAAAAAATTCGTATATAAATGACAGACTTGGAATATAAAATTATAAGATCATCATAACTTGTAGTTATGCTGTTATATCTATCAGTTCGAATTAGATATAAGCAAATGATGAATAATATAATAAAAATTAAAATATATGATTTAAGTCAAGCATTTTGAATTTGATATGGTAAAACAAATTAACCTTTAAACACAATTGTTGGCCAGTATAATCTTAAGGTATGACTATTAATGTTAATGTTTTCCTTTATATATATATATATCAGAAAATGAAGGGATGGTAAAAAATTATAGAATGGGATGAAATGATGAATTATTGTACGGATACTTATGCAATTCGAATCAATTTAGGAACTGATTGAAATCCATCATTAAAATAAACAATTAAAGTCCTACAGTTAAACGTATTACATAAATGATGCCTTAATCACTATAATTAGTAGTAATCAAATAGTTTAGAAGTAAATTAACATTTGATATCATTCATGGTACACTCACCACAAAAATTAGCTGCCTGACTTATCTCTATGAAAAGATTTGAGAAACAAAATCATGTTTTGTGAAACAAATGCCCAACTCCTAATCGCTCTTATCAAGCAAGCCCATCAACCTATCTCCACAGTGGAAAGAATCGCCTTCACTTAGATTTGGTCGTTTACTTTTTATCCTAATCACCTTGTCAGAGGGTTCTAACTACACTTACATAAATTAATTTTAAAATTTAAGAATCAATCGATAATTAAATTTTAATTTTAAAATATGAATTTGCACTGGACCTAAAATTTTTATTATAGATTGAATTTAAGAAAAAGAATCAATCGATAGGAATAAATATTTTTAAAACTATTTTAATTTTAATTTTATCCAAAAAAATTGTTTTCCATTTTACGTTTTCTCCAAATTAATTTCATACATAGAAGTTTTGGTGACGTGAATCCTTGGTACCCACGTTCTCCCAATAGGTTGGGCAGGGATTCAATCCTTTGTTGTTTTTTTTAACTTTGAAATGGGATTTTATGGTCAAATAAGCCCAGAAACAACATGAGCCCACGCACCGAAATAAGTCGAGAAGATGAGAATGGTTAGGACACTCATATTCTAATAAGTGCATTAATAATAATTGATGACTTGTACCTTTAGTCAACATTTGAACTTGTAGAAGTGACGTGGATGATTATATCATATAATATCTGGCAAATAAAAGGGGGAAAGTGAGTTCGAAAAAGTCTCCGTTGGCAAAACTTTCGGAGCCCATAATCTTTGACTGCGCTTCTTGAACAGGGTTCAAAGCAGTTTGGCAATACTTTTATTAGGACATCGATGCTGTTTTGTTTTTAGTTGCCATTTGTAACAATAAATTTCTTTATCTTTTGCCTAAACTTCAAATCCTTTAAAGGCACCAATTATTTCTTTTTTCTCCTTTTCCAGCATAGCGGACAAAAGAATTATGGAAATTTGCAAAAAAGGAGCTAGACTTAAAAAAGAAGCTTCGATTGCATGCGTTTGGGTAGGTAGGTTGTATAGTTTCTAGTCTTAACTTTAATTGGTGTTCAACTGGTGAACTTTCAACTATAGTTGTCTAAAGATTAAGAATATGAGTGGTCTCTTGAATTGATCTCCTATTTACTAATGACAGCCTAAAAAAGTTTAGTCTAAAACATCCTTGACGGTCGGAAAAAAAAAAAAGAAAAGGGAAACTGATTTGGTTGTCTTTCTATTTTTCTTTTGAATTGGGAGTGACATGGTTAAAGTTTAACGGAAAAGCTGATTCTAAAATTCAAGCCTATTTTGAATTTTTCTCATAAAAGATTTGTGGTAACCAATTTCGTTGAAAACTGCTCCGGGTAATGGTTGACATGTTGGACAATTTTGTCTTATCTTATAAAATTGGTCAGTTATTAATTACATGTTTTGATTTTTTAATAATTTATCGATTAAGTTACGTTATTACGTAATTTGATCTAGATAATGTTATCATCAGAGACGCGTGTGGGCAGCAAGCGTCATTTACTGTTGAAGCATATCGCTAGGCAGCACATGTGATCACTCGCAGCTGGCATCAGCAGATGATGTACAGTGTGCTGATGTCATGCTGACGTTAGCAACTACAATAATTAAAAAAATGAAAAAAGAAAACAGATTTTCCGTAAGGGTGCTATGGAGTGTTTTGATTCAGTTTTTAGATCCAGAAAATTTATAAAGTGAATTTTTCCATTTTTTCTGGATTTATTACATTAGTAATAAATTAAAGTTTAATTCCATGAAAAGGAATTAAGGCATTCTAAATTCGATTTCGAGTGAATTTTCATGCTTCAGACATCACATGAGGGAGTCAAGTTTTCATATCTCGGGTCTTATGTTCAATGCTTGAGATCGCATGATAGGTATTCGGAAAATGAATTAAGACATTCTAAAGCTATTTTTGAGTAAATTTTTTCCAACGAACTGGCTATAAGGGAGATACATGAGGTTATCGCATCTTGGTTGGTTAGTTCAATATCCGATGATGCACATTAGTCGCTCTACTGAGATTTTTCTTTTGCGAAAGTCTCAAATAAAGTTTTCAGAGAACGTTTTTAGAATGAGTGTGTGACAATAAGATTGTGCATTCGGAATTTTGCTTTTATTGATGTTACATTGTCACATAACATATGCCCATAAAGAATGTGAAGATAACAGAAAGATGTATCCTTTATGTTTATGGACTTTTTGAATGTTGATGAGAATGTAGTCACCACAGTGGCCTTTTGAGTCAGTATTTTGAATTGTTCTGTTTACATATTAGGGGATGTCTCTGGTCTTATATTTGGCTATTCTACCTACAGGTGTTGGCTTTGAGATGTGCATAAAAGCATTGGATAGAGGAAAGTTGTTGCTTAAATGATCTATTCGCTCACAGGTTGTAGTGTTATGAGAGTTGATAGTTTGTACTCTAATCACTTTTATGTGGAGGTCTAGTAGTATATATTATGTATTTAGATCACAAGTGTTTCATAATATAGTGGCCTTTTGAGTCAGTATTTTGAATTGTTCTGTTTACATATTAGGGGATGTCTCTGGTCTTATATTTGGCTATTCTACCTACAGGTGTTGGCTTTGAGATGTGCATAAAAGCATTGGATAGAGGAAAGTTGTTGCTTAAATGATCTATTCGCTCACAGGTTGTAGTGTTATGAGAGTTGATAGTTTGTACTCTAATCACTTTTATGTGGAGGTCTAGTAGTATATATTAGGTATTCAGATCACAAGTGTTTCATACTATATGTGACCGGATTTTCAGTAAAGATACTATTTAATGACTTTGAGTATTGTTGTTGTCCTACATTTGTGCTGATTTAAACATTATCATTTTGAAGTCACCTTTTCAGTCAACAAAATTAGTGTCATCATTGAAACCTTGACCAGTTTCAATATAAAGAAGTGGACGGAGGATGTATTGAATGCTATGGAGATAACTGAGGTCAATATGATCATACGGATGGATAGGTCATCTCTACCTACATCTATGAGTTCAAGAGTTCATAAAGCAACCTATGAAGTCTGGGCTCGGTCTAACATTTTATGTCTGATGACCATTAAGAGATTCATACCTGATCATCTGGTTAGTGGACTTTTGAACATAGACAAAGCAAATGAGTTTCTTGGTAATGTCTCACAGGGGTACAAAGTCTCACCTAATGTTGAGAAAAATGCTTTGATGAAAGAATTATTCTCCATGAGGTATACAGAGAAGGGGGAGTAATGGAGTACATATCAAGAATGATTCATCTTCACTGTAGATTGAAGATGTTGAACATTCTTCTTTCTGATGTCTTTATTTTTCACCAGACTCTGAACACACTCGCTTTAGAGTTTAGTTATCTAGTGATGACATATTATTCGCTGGATAAGGAATGAGACTTCGATGCTTTGATAGCCCATTACCTTGTTGAGGAGGAGAAACTCAAGCTTGCTACTCCTACGGCCCTTGAAGCGACTAAAGGGAAGGAAAAGATGAAACCTGCTAAATTCAAAGGTAGAAAGTTCAAATCTTCTCCACATGCTAATTTTGGTTAAACTAGTGTTAATAAAGGTCCGCATGACATAAAGAAGCCAGCAGTATAAGGCTTAGAAAGAAAGCCTGTGATCATCAATTAACTCCTTGGCTTATTAATTTATGAATCTAATTTGTGATTGTCACATTAAGTATTTGGTGGCTATATAATGGAGCATCTGATCAAGGTGCTTCCATGATCCAGAGGTTCATATCTAGGATAAAGCTAAATAAAGAGAAGGAGAAATTGATGGTTCACAGCAATGAAGAAGTAGAAGTAATATCTATAGGGAATGTATGTACTGAACCTTGTTGTAAAGTTCATTTGTGTTTTACACAACATATTTTATATGTGATCTTTTGATCAATTTTGGACAAAGAGGTTAATGTTTTGTATTTAATGCTTTTGTTGTACAGTTGTTGTTTAATGTAAAACATAACGGTACAACTTTCTTGTCATATGGTTTGTATAGAATGTGTCTTTACGCTGAATCAAATATAGTCGTATCTTGCTAAACAAGTTATGAAAAGAACCCTGATGAATGAGAAGTCATACATGTAGGAAAATCCCGGTGTGTGCATCATATACACATGGTGCGGAAAACAAAAAAATTATTCTAAGACTTTCCCAAAATCCAGGATCTATGTGCCTATACGAGGAAATACTATAATGCTAGATGAAAATTTCCAATTCACATATATGTTCATAATATATATATATATATAGGAATTCATGGCATTTACATAAATCATTCATTCATATAATAACCATGTACCTTGTATGCAGTCTCCTTCGTTCTTTGATCTTCTACTCGTTGAGTTGTCGCAAACCATAACGACCAAAACAGACCGTCTCTAATGGTATCCACGCAGAGATGAGAGAATCTAACCGAATCAAACTCTTTGATCTAGAAATGGCTAGAACAAAGACAAGAATACTAGCTCTCACCTTTGTTATATGGAAGCAACGTGAAGGAGAGGAAGAAGATGATGACGCTTAGGAGAAAAAAATTGGCTTCAAAGATTATTTCTTAACCTTTATCAAACCTTCTCACGATCATTATCTTCTTTTCTAGCTTTTTGTCTATTGTTGCATTTGTCTTTTATCAATTAAAGATATTAAATGCAAGATTGACAAAGTCTCTTATCCCTTTTACACGTTACTCATAACTTTATATATATATATATACTGGGTTCTAGGTATGGAAAAATAATATGTTTCAGCAATATTGATGTCTGGATCTCATCGGAACATATCTTGATCTCATTGGGATCTATTTGGTTTTATTGCTCTCCATATAATGGATATCTATCCAGAACTATTTTATGAATCTTTCGAGTCACTCTTATACATGTGACCTATTAGATTTCCAATAATGTTGGCGACTTAGATTAACACTTAATCCAAGCAAGTCATATGCGGCATCTAGCAACACATCATGTCCCCTGATTGACCGAAAAGTAAGTGGTTTGACGAATGAACCTATGCTCTTCACGAACCATATCATGAACCCTCCTATAGACAATTATTGTGCAATTCATCTTTTCACCGTGCTATACCCCACTTGGTTATGAGGATTGGTAAAGTATTAACTCTCACTAGACTGACTACGTCAAATCCAGTCCAAGTGATATCAGTTCTCAACCTCTGACTCATTACTCTATATGTCAATGAAGACATTCTTCATGACACATGTACTCAGGCCAAAGATTTCTAAGTAACAACCTCAACAAAAGGCTGTGGGTATCATCTTCTGCTATCGCAGAAGTGGTGAATCCTCTATTGGCTACTGAATTACCTTTAAATACCTTAAGCTGTACCTAATCACTACCCTATGAGCGACATCTGCAAGGCAACAAGGAATGAAGTCAAAGCATAGAATCAATATCTAAGATATTCTTGAGTACCTCAAGTCTAAGGATACTTGCACCATTGCTATGATGAGATTATCACTAACATTAGAATAGGACATCCATGTGATGATCTCATGGTAGGTCATCCAATGTACCTACTATCTCTAGTAAGCATTCACATCTCAACTCTAAATATCTCATGTTTACAGTTTTTGAGATCTACTGCTTGATCAAATCAAGGATTTTGACATATGCTAGTCTATCTGGATTAACGATGTCTAGTCTCATTAATCCTATGACTAGAGATAATTTAAATACTGACATAATTGCTTGTGATAGGAATCTCAATAGTATGATCACATCATGATTTCCTTCATTCTATGACATATATCATGGACTTCATTAATTTGCTTATAGATCAATATCAATTCATAAATAATGAACACCAAATTAATGAAATATACCTTTTTATTATTGAAAATAAAGTTTGCACATTGCGGGGTAAGTTGATTAATAAGGATATTGAGGTCAACTCATGCTTTTGACTTATTGAGTCTGAAACATAAAGATATTCGTAGACCTTATACAGTTGCATTGTGCAATTCTAAATATATTTTGACATTTATTGATGATTATTCCCATTATAGTTATGTGACTGAAGGTTGAGAACTGATTAAGAAAATTCATCAAAATAGTTAAATTTGACCGTGGAGGAGAATACATGGCAAACACGGTGTTTTAAAACTTTAAAAGGTCTATTTGCTAGATATTTGGAATCAGTTAGAATAGTGACTTAATTTACTTTACCGAGTAGTTCTAAACAAAATAGTGTGTTGTCGAAAGGTATAACTGCACCTTAAAGGACTTGACAAAGTCGATACAGAACATGGCTATTCTACCTTGTTATCTGGAAGTTTGGAAACCCAGTTTTGCATAAATTCGTGTATGGGGTTACCCTACTGAGATAGTATAATCCTTATAAATAAAGATTGCATCCTCGTTCCGCTCATTTCTATTTAGTAAGATATCTCCACCATTTTAAGGCTACAACTTTTACTGGATAGAAGGGGGACTGGAATAGTGGAATCAAAAATAGTTAAGTTTCTGGAGTACAATGTCTATGATGATGGTGGGCCCTTTGACCCTTCGGATGATAACAGGAAGGATACTACAATTATCATGTACCTACTACTCATACAGTTAGGTCCGATAAATTTAGGTCTCTGTATTGTGCCTGTATAGGAAGAGAAATCCATACTTGTACACACAATGGTTCCTGGGGGTACAAGATCTAATGTAGTTAGGTAAATCCACTAGAGTAAGACAACCTGTTATCCCATCTGATTACATAATCTATCATGTGTACAGACTATAATATTAGACATATTTCGAATCTAGTTACTTTTACAAAAGTTGTTTCTAGACCCAATGCAGATGTGTGGTGGGATGTAATAAATGATGAGATGCAATCCATGAAGCATATTAAGGTTAGGAAGCTAGTTGATTTGCAGCGGAACTGTAAACTCGTCAGTTGTAAAGGCAGTTCAAGACCTAAAGAATTTCGAGATAAATTTTAGCGGTTTATAGGCTAGCTCAGTTGCCTACTGGTTCACTCAAGGAGAAAGGTTAACTTTAATGTTACCATTTCTCTCATATCTTCGTAGGATACATTTTGAGTAATTATAACAGTTGTAGCTCATGATGATAAAGAGTTACATCAGATGGTTGTTAAAACCGCTTCTTCGAATAAAGACCCTTATAAAGAGGTTTGTATGAAACAACTTAAAGGGTTTCAAGATCTAAATGGAACTGACATGGTTTACGTGTTATGCAAATTAATATAGGGTTTACTTCAAAACTCTCGAAAGTGATACCTTATATTTGATAAAATTTTGACCTCTTTCAGCTTCATAAAAAATAAAGTTAAAAGATGTTTGAACTACAAGATAAGGGAGAGCAAAGTTGTCTTCCTATTACTGCATGTGGATAATATATTGCTCACATCAAATTACTTGACCATATTGTATAAGGTTAAGCAACTTTTGGTCAAGAACTTTGATATGAAGGACCTTGGTGTAACATCTTTTATCCTAAGTATTCAAATTCACCAGGACATATCTCAATACTCATCAGGTCTCTCACAGAGTGCATACATTGAGTATGTATTACAAAGGTTTAATACGGTTAACAGTAAACTTGTTGCAGTACCTATCTATCATAGTGAGAGATAATCTTTGGCCCAATATTTAAAAAATAAAGTTAAGAGAGTGGCTATAAGGAATGTTTCGTATACTAGTACTATTGATAGCCTGATGTATGCTTGGCTATGTACTAGGCGAGACATTGCATTTACTGTTTAGTTAATATCTGGTTAATCCAAGTGTAGACCATTAGAATGCAGTCAAACAAGTATTGAGATACTTAAAGGAAGAGAGGATTATATGTTGACATATAGCACAATCAACAAACTAAATTTAGTAGGGAACTCAGATTCAAATTTAGCTATATGTCTGGATGATCGAAAGTTCACTTAAGGTTACACGTTTTAAGTTTGCAGGTGGTACAATGTCGAGGAAGAGTGTCAAGTAGACACAGGTGACTTCCTCGATCATGCATGCAGAATGCATACTATGGGGCTGTTTCACAGATGGTTTAGCTCAAAAACTTAATTTCTGAGTTGTCTATGGTTGATTCAGTGGCTAGACCTATTTGGTTATACTGTGGTAATCTTTTTGTTGTATTGTTTAATAACAACAAAGAATATCACAAGGTCTTAGCATTTAAAGGTCAATTATTTGGCCATAAAGATGTTGATACAGAAAGGTAATATTAAGATTTGGAGCATTTAAGGATTGAGGAAATGATAATCGATCCTTTAACTAAAGAACTTCGCCCATTTGTGTTTGTGACACAAGTATACAGTATGTGTATTTTGACATCCTTAGGCACTGTTAGTTAGGGAATCATTATATTTGGTCCATATACATTTTGATGCATTATGATAATATGATGGTTCATCGATAAAGATGATCATCGTTTATCCTCAGTAATACATGTTATCATACATTATCAAAATACGTATGAAAGTCTTAAGTGTCAATCTTAAGCATTTAAAGGTCATTATGTATATATACAGATTGACCTTGAACCTATGTCATTAAGACACATACAATTTTATACAAATATCCATAAAGTTTGACATGACGTAGGGGATATAAGTTTTTAATCTCATAAAGGTTCCCTAACGTAGTTTAGCATTCAGTTGGAGAACATAAAGGTTTTCTCTAATGCAATTTAGCATTTGGTGAGAGGAAACAATTTTTCTTTAATGTTGTTTAGCATTTGGTGAGAGAAAACATGATTTCTCTAATGCAAATTGGCATATGTGGCTTAGCATAAATTTAGAGACATCGAGAACTATAAACGACGATGATACAATTTAGAATACAAAGGTATCATCTTAATTTGCCACACTCCATTTTCTCATTTATGGTAGTGATATATTAGGTATATGTGATCGTATTAGATCTGTGTTACACAAGACACACGTATTTTATAGTTTTCAGTATTGAAAGCCTTATAAGACGAAATGATAGACTTTCGTTATTTTTGGATCAAATGTTATGTTTTAAACTCAGTCGACTAATTCAGTAGCGTGGCTTATCTGAGTTTTTAAATTATTTTAAACTAGAGTCAAAACTGTAATTAATGCTTTTCCAAGGTGGATAATGTCATAAAATTTTGTCCTATCTCGTAAAGTTGGACAACTATTAATTGCATTTTTTGATTTTTTAATAATTTATCGTTTAAGTTACGTAATTTGATCCAGATAAAGATAATAAAATGACCCAATAAATTATCTAAATCAATGAGTTAAAGTCCGTGTGAAAAATAGATCTCAATCAAAGTGGATTGGACCCATATCGGACCTGTGATAGGGAAGCCTGATATGAAAGCTACATATAAAGGTTAAGGTTTCCTGCAATTACTCATATATCAATCATAAGCATAAGAATTCTTTGACCTGTTAAGAGAACCTACATTTTGAGAAAACTATAGAAAGACCTTACTCGCGTCCTGAAGAGCAATTCTCATAAAGGTAGCGATGGATTCACCCTCGTTTCGACTTCAGAAAGCTCGTTTGAAGTTATGGAGACCGAAATCAAGCATTTTTTTTGCATTTCTTTGTTTCATGCCCTTTCACATTTGATCCAGGATACGTAACTAAGGTACCATTATGTATTATATGACATTCATCAGTTCTGTGTTAACTAAAAAGTAAACCAAAATTATAGCATTTTTAGCCTCGGATTCTCTTCTTTTTAATCCATCATACACTAACCTTAAGACTCCATTTTGATTTGAAAGATGCGATTTTAGACCATAATTGTTGTTTTCTAATTCATAGAAAACATGAAATGTAGTGATACGGACGCTACTAAATCATGCCTCGAGAGAAGTGGTCTAAATGATGAAGGGAGGGTTCTCAAACAATCTTCTTCAACATAAGTCATGAATTTGAATCTCAAGAACTTCAAAATTTTGTATAAAAAATAAGAAAAGTTTTATTTAAGAGTTTTCTACTAATTTTTTGAATTAGTATATGGAAAATTAAATTAAATATTTATTAATTACTATTTAATATAAACATTAATAAGTAAATTGTCTTAGTTGTTATTATAAGCTGAACATTTATATAAGACTCAATTTAACTATCAAAATAATTTACATATAGGAGAATTAGAAATCGGAGAGAATTAGAAGGAGTTGCAAATATATTTTTATTGAAATTTACATTTTGCTAAAAAAAAAAGAGAGAGAGTGAAAGCACAAGGGCACAAGGGCACTTTTAACAAAGGGAAATGGCCTGTCACTTTGTGGAGAAGGTTGTTTTGCTCAATGTTAGTTAAAGAGTGCTGGACAAACTAATGGAGTGAAACATGAAATTACCTCCAAAAGAGGAGCAACATCAGTGGAAAGGGACCCAATAACTTAGTCAGAGTCCCACATTCGTATGCAACATCAGCTTCTTTTTGCAAGGGATAGACCTAAACTCATGGGTCCACTTGTTAAGGCACCAATCCTATTGGTGGGGGTTTAGTCATTCCTGCTTGGACCCACTTTGACTCTTGGCCTGGCTTATTAGTTCTGTTTCCAAATATAATAATAACAGCTTATAATACACTTTATCGAATCCTTAGTTCTTACAGCTAAATTAAGTGATTCAATGAAGAAAAGAAGTAGAAAAACGATGATTTAAAGAAAGTACTCATGATTTAACCTTCTGGATCAGTTAGGTGTTTCTTTAGTAATTATTTAGCATTGGAGAAGACAATCAAGTTTGGTTAATAAAGCCATAGACATTGGAACAAATCTCTCTAGACCGCCATTATGTCCTTGACCGTTGAAATTATTTACCCAACAAAAGGGACAAACAACCTTATGAATCAAAGCAAAAGATGGGTTGATGACCTAATCCTCTCTTTATTAAAATTAACAGAAAGTCTCCAAGTAATCCAAACTGAAGTGAAGACTTGTATGGATTGTTCGAACCTACTTTGAAATATGTCATTTGTAGCACGATATGGTATCATCATTATACAGGGTAATTGGTTGGAATATGTCCAAAAACATGTGTGGGTAACTTACTCGTAGCTTCTCAGAAGATTTGTATAAGTAAAACCTGAACATGCATAGATCTTAAGTCATTAGTATCACAACATTCAACTTAAATCCGTGACCAAGGAAAGAAAATTGTTTTTGAAAATGCTTTTTATAGAATCATCGCAAAACTAATTGTTCTACGACCGACAGAAATGGTGGAACTTGACGGTACAGTCTATAAATTTTGACCTGAAAATTTAATATTCCAAGATTACTTGATCGTTATCATGTGTGGGTTCACCAAGATTATTAAAAAAAAAAACAACGTAAGATTCTGTAGAGTAAGCACTTAAGAAAGGGAATATACATGATTAAAAGTTGGATTTCGAAATCCTTCTCTTCTTAAATTATTAAAAAAGATACTTTGTTTTCTTTAAGTTTACATATCTCATCGAACCTTAAGTCTCTATTATGACATGATGCGTCGTTTTTCAGTTCTGTAATTAGAACTATACAAACACAAATTGAGAAAATAAAACAGAGACACATCTGAAAGTTATCAAGCAGTGTCTCCTTTTTATTTTCTGGGGACAAAAAAGTGATGATTGGAACAATAAAGGGAGCCCATATGTGGAGATATCCACCAGCAGAGGATGATCATGCTATCCCATTATGTTTATTTTGTTTTTTTGTATATGACCAGCATACATATCAAATCTCTGAATTGGCAAAGAAGAAACACCACAAGAAAGATTTCTGCTTCATGCAATTCTGACTCAACTGACTAACACTATATGCTACCAACAAAATATCCAACATCATCTTTCTCAAAAGTTCATATACACATGTATTTGCAGTCCACACACAAATGACCTTCCCGACAAACAGTAGGCGTACACCTGGATTAGCAACTTATATATCGTTCGAAATTTATGTTTCTGGTTGCTCATAAAATATTTATATATATAGGATCAAGGGTCAAGAAGACAATCAATGAAGTTGGCATGCTTATCATGCAAAGAGGATAATTACAGTTAGTGGCTTTGTAAGAAAGTGATATCATCATCTTACAATCATCAATGCAGTGTGGTCGTTATTCCAGCATTTGGACATCATCTGATTGTGCAACTACTAGGGTTTTTTCTTTTCTCTTTCTCACCACTTCATTGCAAACTTATATGCATTTTCCGCAAAATGAAAAATAAGAATAACCCATCAAAGTTTATTCCTCCATGATACCCATTGTTCTCGAAAGTTGCTCATATATCCCACAAACTACCATGTTTCACAATCTTATATGGAAGTACAACGCCAACATATATACTAGCAGCATAAGTATATAATCACTTACTTCAGTGTTTTTTATGCTCTAATTAAAAGGGAGGGAAGAAATGAATCAAGCACTTTTGAAGTTTCATATCTTTAGAACTATATACAGTTATTGAGCTATTCATGATGCATAAAAATAGAATTTTAGATCTTTAGTAGTGGGTTGACTAATAAGATTATGGCCAACTAAAGCTATCGGCTTCATACAGTTGTAGCATACAAATTTGATCCATGTGAAAAGTTTTTCGTTTTAAATTTTACTAATGCAAAAAGGACTTTTTCCCATTTAAATCAGGACTTTAAACACAACATTACTATTCAGCTATATCGTATCATTCGTTCTTCCAAGCTTCTCTTTTCTATTTAAGTTTCTTATGTACAAAAATTAAGTGTACTTTATATATAAAAAGAATTTAACTTGGCGCTTTAATCCTAATACCAGCCATAAGTAAAGATGAGTTACAATGTCATTCACATGAAGCTACTACATATACAAGTACTCTTATTGGTATTGTGGTTTTATTCCCTAGATTTGAAGGTGGTCAATGGGATAAGTTCAAGAATCCTAGACCTGAAGGGGCAATTTCCCCTGTAATTTACATGACTTAGTTCAATGGCAACTATATATGTGTATATATGGGTACATATCTATTTTAACAATAAAATGATTTGGAGACCAATAATTTGTGCTCATGTTGTCATGTCTCGTGTTCTTATGATTAGGGATGACAATGAGTAGGGTTCGATTTAGATATTATTTTGCCCATATTCATATCCATTTTTTACGACTCAGTTCATTATTTATTTAAAATTCACTAGTTTTTACGATTCACTACCCATATCTAAATCCATTGGATTATTCGAGTTTTTGGATATCCATTGAGTTGTATAATATATAAAAATATAACTTTTAAATATACAATATAAATAGTAGATTTTTGCAAGTGCTCCAAATCAAAATTACTTTAATAATAATAAGTCAAAATTTTAATTTGTATGTCTTAAAAAATCATAAAATTGTAATAATAAAAATCATAATGTCTAGTGTAAAGACAACATATATTTTTTACAATTAAGAATTGGAATAAAAGCAAAAATATTCAAAGCTTCAAATTGTCTTTGCGTGAATTCCACAACATTCAAAACTCCATCTCCATATTATTTGCATTATTATAATCCAATAAGAAAATAAAATATGATGAAAAAGGTGATGACTGATGAGTAAAGTGAGGATTTTAAAGTTGTTTCTTCTTAGAAAATATTAATATTTTATTATATTTAATCATAAATATTTAAGAAAAAACAGAAAAATAGAGTTAATAAAAAATAGGTAGGGTATGGGTGTCCATCTATTCGAGTTATCAGTAGATCCATATCTAAATCCATATTCACATTCATTTTTCAGCATCCATTCAAACTCTATTTTTTTAGGCTCCATGCCCATTGTTTCTGGTTGGATGATGCAGGTATTAATTGGGTTGAAAGCTGACTGTCATCCCTACTTATGACACATGTTCTTATGATCAATGAGTCTTGGTAAGTATGAAATTCTTCTTCTTTTCCTAGACTATGTTGTTATGGTGTGTAGTTTGTATAATCATAATTCAGTTCATGATACTGCACCCTCCATTCAATCTGAAAATACATTTGCACATATTAATCCCTCCATTCAATCTGAAAATAGATTTGCACATATTAATGATGGGTTTATCATGAAAAACAAGAATGAGGGTACGCTTATCTAGTAGACAAAGTTTCACTTTTGGGTGAAGAAATAAAGCAATTATTGGTCATAACCATTAAAGTTCAGAAAATATGCAATAAATGATTTAATACCACTGGAAAATTTTGTCGGATTTTCTTTAAATTAGTTTCAACCGTAGATGAGTGTTTGTATGCTTTAACTCAATTCACTTCCTCTAAACAAATTAAAGGTACATACTTTGTATTGCATCTATAGAATGAAGAGAAGCAAATTTTCATTACCTTTCTTTAAGAGATTTTTTTTTTTGTAAAAATTGATAAGAAATGTAAATGCAATTATGTTTTTTTTTTTTCCCTCTCAGAATCCGCTGGCTCAAATTCAAAGCACGTGGCAATGGAACTCAAACATTCTTCTTTGAATTCCACTTCACCCTAAGGTCTACTAAGTTATCTTCAATCTGAAGTGAATGTATGAAGAGGACTCGGTTACGTACCAAATAGGGAACACTACAATGCTTTTTCACTCGCTTATTTGAATGACTGATCTCTTTTGTACCTCAATCAAATCTGAAACCTTCAGAAATTCATTAGCCTATTTTCCATTGATGCAAATAACAGTGATTTTATTTAAAGTCAAAAACCAAAGTTAGCCAGAAGAGTATTAGCACATATCTATGACACTTTGAATATCCAACAAATGATAATCCTTATGATAAACCACCAAACTGGATAAAATGTTAGCCTTCACATTTAGCAGAAATATACGGTGAACCCTAATAACTCACTGCTACTAACTAGTGACATAATGGGAATCTGGGATTTGGGAGTTCATGACTTGTCATTTTAGTTCAAGTTTTTGGACCTCGAGCATCAATCAAAAAACCTTTTTAATTACCAAGTAAAAATAATCGAAACATTTTGACAAATAAAAAATCAATTAATCATTATTGCCATAAGCAACATATACTAGTAAATTAAAACTGCCATTTCTTTTTCATTTTTCTTTACTAAGGCAATATCCATATGGTTTATATGGCGATAAACCCACCAATCCATTAAAGATTCGTGCAATGAAAAGAAAATCGTAGGCAATAAATGATTATCCGTTATTTACGAGTTTAATTGGCCACACACATATATATAATACTCTATTTATAATAACGAATCAAGATTCAAAGCTATACTCACTCTCGGCATGCTCAGGGCATTTCATTACCAAAAATAACGCGTCAACACTCACATGCAGCCGATAAGCCCTTAATTTCTACCCCAAATACGTTTGCAAATTCTCCTACTCCTCTGTAATTAATATTCATATAGTATTGTTCTTTATTCATTTGACTGTGATATGGTTGAAAGTTAACAATGATGTTGAAATTGGAAGAAAGTGACTTGAATACGAACATACGAGAGATACAGAGACTGAAAATAACGTGATATTCGTTCCTCTTTAATAGACAAAACAGAAGTCGGTGGTCACTTTTGTTAGAAAATTTGAAAGACCTTGTTTGTCAAAAGTTGAAAATCACTAGACATTTGGCTTTTGATGCTTTACTTTTCCTATAGGCAAATTATTTATACACGTATACCAGATTCCAAAGAGAATCAAAAAACTTGAAAAAGTAGTTAATGAGACGGCATTAACAAATAACAAGTCATTGCATATGTCAAAAGGACTGAGTGGATAATAGTTCTTTGGGGCAGGGGCTATGGCTTTTCCACTATAACTAATATAACTGTACCAACAGGGGCACCCCATCAAAAGAATATTCCTCAGCCTCAAGAATACATGTGAACACTATCTACTTTATTGTAGGGACTGAAGTGTTGTATGTTTTGTGGAAAGGACTCTTTACCTAAAGCACCCAAAATATGTCACGTTGTCTTCCCATATATCCCTTCACCCTTCTTTTTTTGTTTTTTCATACGTATGTCTGTTTGCTAATGAACCATTGATGAGCGTCCTTTACTGCAATTAGCTTTGGTTTTTTATTTTGATCCATTTATGGAGATTTTAATATCTGAAAGTGTCAGATTCAGACTCAACTGCACTCATGTTTTGAGTTATTAAATTTAAGTTAGATATCAGAGTTAAATATTCACTAAATGAAAACAAATTGGCATTTCCTTTTCTAACTTTTTGATGAGATAATAGTTTATTGTGGATTACTTGGTTCCTATATTTCTCTCTTTTTGAATTTATGGAGGTGATTTTATAGTCATGAAACCAATTTGATTACTACTTGATTGAATTCATAGTGACACGAAGTTTTTTAAGAAATAGTAGTACATTGCTATTCCTTCAAAAGAGTCAATCCATATTTTTAATTACAAAATGAAATGATTGATATTTATTTATTTTATTAATTAAGATATAAACGTTCAACTAAGATATGTTTCCACCATATTATTTTTTAGGTTATTCTCGCATATTTTAAATGATATATGTCAATATTGAAAACATCAAGATTAGATCTTATTATATTTATATAGAAGACTACCACAAGAAGCTATAAGTTGTTTTTAGAGAAAGTAAATAGACTATATGGTTAATTCGTAAATATCCACATAATATTTTTATTATTTGAATATAAATTAAGAGGTCTAAATAATTTATTAATTAGTCAAATTTTTTTGAGAAATTTACTGTAGTCCAATCACAAACACAATGAAAAATAATTTTTTATAATTTTTTGATCAAATAAAATAGATTGAATCATAAATAAAAAGGTTGAGACGTATGTAATTCAAATTCCGGTATAAATTTTTTTCTTGAACCATTAACCACAAGCTATCAACATGTCCATCCTCTAACTTTAGAGAAAAGTATTAGATTTTCTTTCTTTATAAAATTCAACTTTCTAATTATAAATAAAGCCTAACACTAATTATAATTATAATTTTAATAAAATCAAATATCTAATATTTGATTCTTAAATCCCTCAAACTTTACAATTAAGTTTAAATTAATTTAACTTAATTTTCTCTTTTTAATTACTCTTTTATGTGTGACCGATTGAGTTTTTAACATGTTGTTAACGATTATAATTTATAATTAAAATAAAAAAATTAAAACTTCTTTTAATCTATCTTTAAACAATTTATTGTTATAAATTAAGATTGGTATGTAGCAATTTACCATAACTATCTAAATATTAGAAAGATTAAAATAGTTTGATTCAACTTGTCCATAGTTATGATATATAATTGAATTTTTTCTTCATCTAATATTCCAATTAGATATAGATTATGAATTTAGCATCTACTCTTTTAAATTCAATTAGGTTCATTTTGGTTAATTAATCATTGATTTATAATTAATATTTGAAAAATACTTTTCTAAATCTCACCAGATAATTTTTTAAATCACTATTAATCAAGAACATTGGAACATTTTCTCTAATTACTTTAAAAAATAAAGATAAATAGTACATTTAATTAATTATATATGTTGCAAAACCAACAATCAACTGATTAATGTAAGTTACATTCTAATAATATTTTCTTTGTATGTTCAATTTCTAAAAGACTTTACTTTTGTATTAATTAATAGAACTAATTAGTTTGAGTAACATGCAATTAGCTTCATTAATTATTAGAAGTTATAATGCGTCATCCAAGTATGTGATGATTAGAAGGTCATTAGCTCTCATCGTTTGTAGATGTAGAGAAGGCAAGTAGATGTGTACTTATGAATGGCGGTGGCAGAAAAAGAAAGCTACTTTCACATATGAAATAGAGAAAAAGAAAAAAGGAGTTGACCAACCATGCCCAATGAACATCAATAAAGCATACAACATTGGTCTCGTTTTCACAGGAACATTTCCTTCAACTTGCTTCATTGTCGTTGTAAGGAGAGATGGCATCCTGTGCAAGAAATTTACTCAAAGTCAACATTAAAGAACGAAATAGAAAATGCCACTTTCAGTTAAAATTTAATTATATATCCGAATATTATTTGAAAAGAACAAAACATCGTTTCTGGTTTAAAGGCCAAAAAAAAAAAGAAAAAAAAGAAATCTACTTCCAAAATATCGAAGTCAATTAAGAATCTACGCTTTTGGGAAGAAAAACCATTTACTTGATACCGTGTGGTCCTCACAATAGAAAGTAGAAATTTCCCACACCAAGTTTGGTGAAAGAGATGTCTGCCTTATCTCCTCAAAACTTAATTTAGTGTATCTTTGAAAGCTAATTAAATAGTTTCTATTACCCTGTCATCCATAATTTCTCCAACAAAATAATTAATGTTCTAATGAGTTAAATGTAATATTCAATATTTTGCTACTTCCGAGTAATGAGACTGAATTGCAAATTTTATTTCTTCATTTTCCTGTTCTTTTTGTTAAATTATTTGAAATTTCACTATTAAGGCAACCCACTCAACGAAAGCTTAACTAGAAGCCATAAGGAATGTTTTTTTTAATAAAATTATTTTCTTATATCTAATCAATGTAAAAAAAAAATATTTAATTTTTGTTTCAAAATACTTAAATTGGTTGGCTCCTACTTTACTAACAAACGGAACTGGCTTTCAGAAGGGCAGAACAAATTAAAATTCCTCATAATTAGGATGAGACAGAAGATGCATGTGACAGATATAGTTTGGTGTGGGGTTTGGTAGAAGCAGCAGCAGTCACAAGCGTTGGCAAAATAGCATCATCTATATCCAAGTGATGCAGGAGGTGGATTTGATCAGTTAAAAGAAAAGGATATGCGTGGTGGGATCAGGTGTTCCTTAAGGTAGGAGAGACAAGAGCTGATCTCAAAGGGTTATACATAGACTGGTGCATGAGTAGGTTAAAATGGGCATATCATAGAACACACACCCACAATGCCAAAAGGGCTTGTTATCATCAGAAACCAAGGATAGTGGAGGGAGAAAGAAATGGATCAGTTATATCCTTGTAGGATTTCCACCAATTCATAAGTGGAACTCAAATTGTGTCATTAGCACAAATGTGGGACCAGACCAGCTGATCATGCATATGGTTAACCCCAGGAACTTGACTCTGCAGGAAGGCTCAACTATTTGCTTCCAGCTTCCCACTTAGACAATATTTATGATTCTAATACTTGTCAAGCTTCTACTTCAGTGAGGTAGAGAGACTGAAAATAAGTTATAAGAATGGTTTCAATTATTCGACTTTTCTTTGCCGGTGCCTTGGCAAATCCTGAGAAGAAAGCTAAGAGGAAAAATAATGGAAGGCGAAAGCATTATAAAGAAAATGGAAATGATTGTAAAAGCCTCGCCACGAAACATAAACTAGTGCCAACACATCTTTTCGAATAAAAGCTGAGCATAACAATCCTTACATTTCTATAAGTACACAATAGAATGGACGGATAATCGTCATATTTGGTGAAACAAGAAGGCCAAGTGCCTTAATAATCCAAACTGCGAGGACGTTGCTCTCACAAAACATCTGAGTCCCGATGGTACATCCATCATACATAGTACCTAAAGCTTTGGGCAAGTCAATTTGTCCACGACCTTTAGCATGTGTCGGGTTATAATTGGCTTATTTTGATGAAAAGGAAATTGTACATGGCCACTAATAATGTGGTTTTTCTTTTGCAAAGCCATCACCCACCAGAAAAATGGCACATATCTATGCCAATCACTTGGTCCCTGGGGAGTTCACGTGTCAGATAAGGGTATCTCCTCAAGTTTATCCTATCCAAACGCGTACCAACAAAGGAAAGGACTCTGGCAATCGTTTCTCGGAAAATTAGTTGAATTGTAGATTCCACTGCACGTCCGACTGACATGCATATCTGCAATTTTGATTATACTAATGGGTAAATTTTTTAAAAAAAATCATGTTAACAATCTTAGGACAATATTGCTTTGTATTTAGTCAGTGATAAATTATGTGATCATTATTTATAATATTAATAATTACTAACACTCACTAATCATTGGTTATAAATTTTTTAAGGAATACTTACCAAAAAAAGAAAGCCCAAATTTTCTTTTGACAAATTTTCAATTATAACTCAAAATTTAAAAATTAGTAATAAAATGTTCAAACTTTCAATTTTTTTTAATTCTAGCACAAATTTTAAAAAGTGACAATTAAATGCTCAAACTTTATCAATTTTTTTCAATCATAGCCCGACGTTATCTGTTGTTCTCCCTCATCTCTCAGACATTTGTTTTCTGTTTGTTCTTTTAACTTCATAAACTACTCTCCCATTATAGCGTACTGCATCAGCAAGCTTTTCATTTTTAGTTCGTTCTTCTGATACCCTCAGTGTGAAGGCGTCGAGACTGCGTACTCTGAAAATCGAAGGGTGAGGGTGTTAAGAGAACAAATTGAAAATTAAGGGGAAAACTGAAATCAAAGCGTAAGGTGTCAAGGCTGCGCAATCTGATTTAGGTCATTTTTAAACAACGATATCGTTTTATTAATCTTCATTTGTTGTGTTAATTTTGACCGACGTGTATTAATAGTTAACATTTCTGAAACACGTGACAAGTTATGTCAGCAAACTTAACGGAAACATTAACGTCAGACTAGAATTGAAAAAAAATAAAAATTTGAGTATTTTATTGCTATTTTTTAAAATTCGGGCTAGAATTGAAAAAATTGAAAATTTGAATATTTTATTGCTACTTTTGAAAAGTTAAGCTATAATTAAAAATTGAATTAAATTATGGTTTTTTTTGGTAATTAACCCATTTTTAGATATCAATATTAACTTAGTAATTTTCGGATAATATGTCAACAATATCGAAATGTATTATTGGAGTTTACATGTTATTGTATTAGAACTTATTTGACCAGTAAATATTTCCTTGCATTAGATAAAATGAACAATATCTTCACTTTACTTAAATATATATACAATGTTTTCACACTACATATATAATTTGGATGTTTTGCAGGATTTGAAATTTCTTGTTTAAAGATATATTCTTGTTTAAAGAAATATATTATTTCTAACATTGAATTTTATTTTTAAGCTAATAAAGATTCTTACTTACTTTAATTTAATAAAAAATTATCATCACAAGTAAATTTATTATAAAATGATACGGAGATTGCAAAATTTGTCTTTTAATGTGGTGTATTTTTTTTTACATGAAACGTTAGTAATACTCTATTTTAATATTGGATGTCGTAAAGTAGAAGTTTATAAGTCTGCTCTAAATCGTATGAGATTAAATTGAAATATAACGACCAAAAATAAAAGTAATAATGATTATTCTTTAAAAAAATTATGTTAAATGTGCTTCTAATTTACCTAAATTTCATTTATTTTTTAATCAAAAAAACGTAAAAACACTTCTTCCCTAACCATTAAACTTGTGTCAAGCACTAACCTAAGATACCCAACTTTAGTTTCTTTGCGGAACTTATTTTTGTGGCGTAAATATGGTGGTGAAAAGCAACTGAGAGAAGAAAAATAAGAAATGTAATTAGAATTGCACCGCTGCAAGTTATGGGGTGAAAGCTCATTAGGTGCATTGGGAAGAGAGGTTAATAAAGGGCAAGGTCGGGAGCTGGTAGGGCTACATGTATGACATTACTGCATCAAAAAGATGGAGCAGTCATCCCCCACCATTGCTCTTAACGTTTCAATGTCTCATTTTGTTCAACAAACTTACTAATTACACGAGCAAAGATGAATCAACAAATTCAATACAAACCCAACATAGTTCATGCACCAAAAATACTTGTATCAGATGCTCAATTTTCACATTTAATTCAGCAGATCTAAGCCCATAATCCAGTGCTTGCACGGAGTCAGGTTACAACCA
Organism: Erythroxylum reticulatum; assembly: GCA_025504915.1. Taxonomy (NCBI): domain Eukaryota; kingdom Viridiplantae; phylum Streptophyta; class Magnoliopsida; order Malpighiales; family Erythroxylaceae; genus Erythroxylum; species Erythroxylum reticulatum. Next base: position 8,208,755 of record JANSVA010000217.1, read on the forward strand.
AGACATAGCATACCTTCTTCAAAGAAAGCCAAATGTCAATGTCAGGTAAGGAAAACCAAGCAGAGATTTGAGTTTGAGGCAGAAGAGAGGATAACCATTGGCCCACTCCATCTAAGAAGCCATCGGATCTTCATCACGTAAAGAAAATCAAGGAAGTAATGCATTAGTGTTTTGGAATATTAAAGTCATTTACAATTAAAAGTTTTATGATTGAAGGGAGTACTGGAATTTATCTATGATTTAGCCATAAGCTTTATGGTCTTGACTTTCAGGCACCGTATGTAAATGGACAGATATATAATTGCTATTTTGGCTACTAAAAAGTAACAATGGTTGGCTTACACTACATAAAATGTAAATGGATGGTAAAGAGTTTAACTAACGAAGAAGAAGGTGCAAAAAGTTAATTAGGGAAAATCAATGCATGGAAATTAAAGAAGGAGGTAAAGTAGTGGAAAGGAGAGGGTAGGGAGTGGGACAGCAAAGTTTGATGGAGCAGGGATTGGAGAATGTGGGGAAACGAAGGAAGGAAGGAAGGAAGTTTTGTTTGTTGTATAGTGTAATGAAAATATTTAGTGTTTCCTATGCATACAACAAGTATGTCTTGTAATGAAAGGCTTGTTGAGGGTACATGTAAGATGGGTCCTCAGACACCGTCTGTCCCCTCATCGCCTCTTTATCTACTCTGCTCACCTCTTTTACTTGTCGTCTTCCACTTTTAATCTGATATGGCCAATATTTTATGTAGCATTGTTAAATTCATCAATCTCTGTAAGGAAAAATTGTACAACTTTGATCAGTTATTACAGAAATTTCGACGAAAGATCGAGTTATAAAGTTAAAATTTTATATTTTAATAATTCAGAGTTGGTTCTCTAGACAATGAGATGAAAATATAGCTTCGTTAATCTACTTTGTTACAGCTAATATATTTGGCTCTTTCTATTTAGAGGATAATAATGTCTTAAAGACATTGCATCACTTCTATATCAAAAAATATATGCCAAGTGATTAGGAGATATTTGCCGTTCGGAAATCTATTAATCTTTTACTCAACTTTTACTCTTACGCATTGTGTTTATCTTTTAGCGTTAAGATAATTAGAGTTTCACTATTAAACAAATAAGTAAACTTACAAGTTTGACTGTCAGTCAAGAAGAAAGTTCAATCAACATCGGTTCACAATGTGGTTTGACCCAATTCATTCAAGTAAAGGGTCATAATGCAACTCCACGTATCAAGATTTAAACACTCTTATTATACCAATATAATCAAATAAACATGTTTCACGGAGCAGTATATTACTGTATTTGAAGCCACATTTTCTCAGTTATTTTAAACAACCTATGGCTACCATGCAAATGCAAAAGACAAGGCCACCGAAAAGAAGAAAAAGGAAGGAAGCCGCCTGCATAAAGAAGGAAAACATGAACTATCATGCATGGACTTGAACACAACTCTTGATAAAACTATTATTACTCACCGGAATACATTTCTCTTTTCAGACAAGCCAATCCCAAATTTGACCTTGATTGCTAGATTGTTATGAACGAAAGAAATCAATATAATCCCATGATTAACTTGGAAAACTTTTCTGTTTTCAGTTAGAAGACTCGAACGTGACAGTTAATTATAGACAATGTGAAATTAGAGCTTAGTTAGAACATTTAAGTTTAGCCTCCTCTTTCCAAGCAAATGGGTGAGTGGATTTCAAGAAAAATCTAATTGGGTGACGAGTTTGCTAAGCAACAAGTGGAGGTGAGGCGAAAGACTGCGTCACTGTCCTTAAAAGTATGGACTACAGGGTATGGAATTTTTACGCGTGCTAATATGTACGCTGGTGCTCTCTGGTTATATATATGCACGAATCCACTCCCAAAACTTTGTCAAGCTCTGGTGGGTCACTTGAACAAATTGAAGATAAGCTCTTGGATCGTGATACAGAGAGGGACAGAGAGAGATGGAGATGGCAATGAAACAATCCAAATTCAAGAGAATTTGTGTGTTTTGTGGAAGTAGTCCAGGAAAAAAGAACAGCTACAAAGAGGCTGCTGTTGAGCTCGGAAGAGAACTGGTATGAATGCTTCTCTATTTCTGGCTGCTGGCTTTTATATGTGATTTAAATCTCCGTTTCTCTTCTTCCAATTTTCCAATTTCCGTAAAAGTTTCAGTTTTCCTTTCTTTCTAGAAGTTGTTCAACTTCTTTCAGTGCTCCTTTAATGTCTGTACTGTCGCTAGAACTTGTATTTTCGTTTTGCCTTCCTGCTTCGGTTCCTCTGTTTTGGCTCTGTTTCAGTTGTTGATTTCTGAGTCGTCCGAGTTGTTGTTTCTTCTTCTGTTATTTCATTATTGCCTTCTTTTACTAAGTTTTTTTTCGTTATAAAACCCGTAATTGATGATCCCGTTCATGGGTCTTATTACATTGCATTCGTGGGTTCTAGGAATTGGAACTCATGGTTGAAGAATTTGATGAACAACTCCATCTGCTTTCAGTATTCAACTCCAAACTTGGTTTCAATATTCAACAAATGTCATTTCTCTGTCTCTGAGATGCATTTGACATCAAATCCATTGCAAAGAGTGAATACGTGAACGTTCTAGTGTTTCAATAAATTGGCATTTTGTGCATCATGGTTCATTTCCTTGTCCATGCTTTTAAGGTAAACGTTCGTTCATGGCTACTCAAATTAAAAACTGTTTGACATAAGAGTGCTTATTTTTCTTCAAGGTGTCGAGAAATATTGACCTTGTGTATGGTGGAGGTAGTGTTGGATTGATGGGGTCCGTATCTCAAGCTGTTTATGATGGCGGCCGCCATGTGATTGGGTACGACATCTATGATTTTCATTTCTAAGCTTCTTTATTTTGTCGTTTTGACAATTGACTACGAAGAGAATTTTTATCTTCTTCCCAGTGACCAACTTTTATCTTGGTTTTGTCTGCAGAATTATTCCCAAGACACTCATGCCCAGAGAGGTATGCTTCCTCTTGCACCTATCAATCCCTGGGGCTAAAATAAGGCCCATTTTTACTGGCATAAAAAATAAAATGAAATAAAATAATATTTACTTTTAACCTTATTTTATTAACTTTTTTTATTATTTATAATAGCCTAAAACTAAACAAAAATAAAGGCCTATTTTTTCACTTTGTCTCCGGCCTGTCAATCACTAAGAGCTTCTTATTGTACCATTTCTAATATGAACATAAGCATCAAAACTTGAGACGTGTGTGTTTGTGTCTGTGAATACATGTGCGAGACAGAGATTTATAGATAACTATTTGCTTCTTTTTAAAATAGTTCCCTTCTTTTTCTTTGCCGTTTCCTTTTCTCAAATTGGGTCATCTAACTTCTAAGTTGGACCTTCTACCATGGTTTTTGCATCTGGGTTTTCACCTTTTTGTTCCTCTCTGATACGTTTTATACACCCACTTGCTAAGATTCTTATGATAAGTCAGATATTTCAGGTCACAGTCTTTTTGTTTTCCTTGTATATTGCAGTTGTTAAAAGTAACGCATTAGGATCATAAGGTGTGGATATTGTCGCTTTTTTGTTTGTAATGTAGTCATCTTTCTTTTTTATGACTTTTGTTTGAGCCCACCACTCCTGCTACCCTCATCATTGCTTCTCTGCTTATCTCTCTCTCTCTATTAGTGTGTGTGAGTGTGTGGAAGGCACTCTCCCTAAAGGACTTGGTGTCTCTTGTGCATTGTTTTGTATTGACCTCGGACCTTGGGCACTGTAATTTGCAGATAACGGGAGAAACAGTAGGGGAAGTGAAGGCAGTTGCTGATATGCACCAAAGGAAGGCTGAGATGGCTAGACAGTCTGATGCCTTCATTGCACTACCAGGTTGGTCAATATGAACTGGGATTTTCTCTCTACCCTTACAAGAGTGAGCTCTTCAGTCTGAAACTTGATGCTTGAAGACCAAAATAAGTTAAAAATGGCTTAGAGATGACAAACAATCCCCTAGCTTCACCATGAGAGAACTATTGAACAATCATTTGGGAAACATTTGCCATGTATAAATATAGAGATGCTTACCACTCAAACAAGTACGTACATTTCCAAGTTACATGGGAATTGGGAAGTGGCTTAGGTTAACGTGTGGTTCTCAAATGTTTTACCCGTTTGTGTCAGAAACGTGTATCATGTGAACTTACGCTGAAACGGCATAAGTTAGCCAATAAGAGCACCTGCTTTATGCTAAGGACTTGTAGACAAAATAGAAAAATGAAAACTCAAAAGGACTTCCTGGGATTGGTCATCACCAGAATATCCCCGATTAGGGAGTAACCCTTGAAACCCTAGCCACTGGTCTTCATCCTCTGACACTGAAGATTAGGCTTCTGAGTAGTCCTCCTTTCATAAGTGGTCCATTATATATGATTCCAGTCCTTTGTCATGTGATACTCGATCATAACCATATATTTTCCACATTAAAGTCACCTGGAATACAGAGAGATCGCATTCTGCAATATGGTTTCAGCTGGGATGAGTAAATATATTTTTTTAAACAGGTTAGTAGGGCTGCAATAGCAGTGTGGCCAGCCCAATTGCATATGCTTTGTCAAATTGGACCCCAAGGCCCAAGCGATTCTTGATCGTGGAGACCTTTTGAGAGCAAAGAAAAATCTTAACTAGAACTAATTGTGTATGCAGGTGGCTATGGGACCCTGGAAGAGCTCCTTGAAGTTATAACTTGGGCCCAACTTGGCATACATGACAAGCCAGTAAAGAACGTTTATCCTTCTCCTACTTTTGCAAATACGCAAATGGTTAATCAGTTTGATTATTTGCAGGTGGGATTGCTGAATGTGGACGGATATTACAACTCACTGTTGTCGTTCATTGACAAAGCAATAGAGGAAGGTTTTATTAAGCCAAGTGCACGCCATATCATTGTATCAGCTCCTACCCCAAGAGAGCTGGTGAAGAAAATGGAGGTAGGTGTACATAAACAGCCTGTTTCTTCCTTGACCTTTCAACTCTCAAGTTTATGACAAACGTTAAAATGTTTTGGTTTCAGGAGTATTCTCCAAAGCATGAAATTGTTGCTTCAAAGCTGAGCTGGGAAACTGAGCAGTTAGGTTACTCACCAAAAAAGATCTCAAGGTGAAGAAGACGAGGCCAAATTCAACGGACTAATGTTAGATGACCAAATTGTTCTTTTTTTTTTTGGTCGTCCAATCCCCATCATTTATGTGAACTAGACAGATTAACATCAAAATTGGAAGCTCTTTGACTATTCTCTTCAATGCCAACGTTTGGTTCTTTCTTGCTCTTTTTGTTTCCTAAATTCTCACGAGCAAGAGGAGGAAAGTTAGACCAAGCATTCTTATTCCTGTTACTGTTCTGACGTTGATGGTCAGCCATCTTCCTATATAGTATGAGAATAAAATCACGGTCCTCCAAATCTGATTAGTATTCCCTTTCCCTATTCATGTACAGCTAATTGTGTTTGCAATTCCTTAATACTTCTGACTTAATGCGTGTGAAAATGGCCCATCAAATAGTGAGCTCACGATGATAGAAAACAACTTAATTAATATAATTTAAGACTAAAAGTTGAAGATTAGGAACAGTCGTTTCTAACGTTTTATAGGTCCTAGGTAAAGTAAAAAAAAAAGTTCCAAAAAATTGAGAATATACAAACATGGAAACTTTAAAAGCATATTTTTATTATTAAAATTTAATATACATACATAAGTGACTCAATTTATAAGTTCATATATTTAACAAACTATTAAATGATCATAAAGTCAACTAATAATATCTTGCAAATGTCAGTAATAATAAAATCAATAGTAGCAGTAACAACAAAATAGCAATAGCAACAATCAAACACCAATATTAGACAGTAAAACAATAAGAGAATTGCACTAATAAATACACAGATGATCATGATTTATGAAAAACAAATTTCTTTGTGCATTTATAGATACAAAATCATTAATAATATTATCAAAATCAATATTGTCCCAACATATAATTCTCGATACATAAAATACCTAAACCATTCAACCTTTCTTGTGACATTATTGACCTCAAGTAGGTTTTCAATAATTTTAACTTTGGAAAACTTCTCTTAATTGATGCTACAATCATAGGTATAGTCAGTAGAATTCAATAAGCAATTAAAACATTTGGATAAAAATTTGCAGCTTGAACAAATTCTAAAAATTTTAACTGATGACATTTAATCATTTAGCAAAGTCATTTGCAACACTTTTAATTCAGAAAAAAGATAATCTAAATCTACATCTAATACATTATCATTAGAAAAAGTTGTTGAAAAACTAGTGCAACATTTTTTAATTTGTTATCATCCAATAACTTCAATTTCTTTGAATCAAATAAGAATCCAAAAATATTTTTAAAATTTTTTAATTGTTCAAATCTATTTTTCAACGAAGTAATTGCCATATCTACAACAACTAGAAAATAATTAACTCTGAAAGAATCCCCAACTGATTGTATTTCTCCATCGTGATCAATTTCATCAAATTGTCTTTTCCTAATAATATAATAATTAGTTGGAAATGTAAGCTCTACATTAATCTCATATGTAAGAATTTTGACAATATTTATACTAGAGCCAAACTCTTCTTCTCTATATTTCTCAAAAAATACCATCACACCATGTAATTGCTTTATGGTATCATTAATGTACATAAATTTAGATTGCAACTTTTTACTCACCATGTTAATAGTGAATAAAATATCATACCAAATAACCATGCCAATTTAAAACTCAAAAGTCTCAAATACACTAACTAAACTTTCCTCCTCACTCTTTGACTTAGCATCATCACAAGATCTAGATAATTCTATCAAAGCCAATCTTATTTGAGGAGCTTGAAATCTAATAACTTTTAACAGTTTTTGGTTGACTCTCCCAACGAGTTTTAGCTAATGATTTCATGGTTGAAACTAAAATATTATCAAGTAAAACCTTTCACCTTCTAGGAGAACTTGAAAATAATGCATGCATTGTGCAAAAAAAAAAAAAAACTTTAACATAATATGTCATATCACTAAGAGGAAGATTATGATTATGAAAAGTACATGATATAGATAATGCTCTCGGATTTACTTCAAGTAATTACTCTTGAACCCCTTGGTGTTTTCTCTTCATATTAAAATCATTGTCATAACCTTGACCCCTTACATTATAAACATTAAGATCAAGAGACTTAAATGCCTTTAATAATTCATTGAAAAGTTCCAATCCAGATATGTCATCTACCTTTAAGAACTTTTAAAAGTACTCCTCTATTTTTATTTTTTGTTTGACATATTCGTACATCGTACTAACAAACTCATTTATTCTTGATGGCTCAAATCTAGGATACAATCAAGAATAATAGAAAAGTATTTCGCCTTTTTAATGATCTCTATGATAAAACTTCTAATACTATGGGCCAAAAAAAAATCAACCTATTTTGAATTTTGTGACCAAGATAATGATGATGAATTTCATGATTTTAAATACGTCTAACATGATTTTGCATTACTACATTAAATTCAACAATCTTCTTAATCAATCCTAAAAAATTATCATTACTATCTTGGTAAAGTTTCTCATTGGATCCTCAAAAAGCCAAATTATATTTAACAAGATATTTCATAACATAAACTATTCTTATTAAAACTTGTCTCCAACATTCTTTCTCCTTTTTAATTTCTTGATGCAAATCTTTATCAACTGTTTGATTTTTGCTCAATCTTACTCTTAATTCCTTCCAAGGTCTCATATTAGTCATATGCTCAATGCAATTCTCATGTTCTTTGAGTCTCTCACTAAGATGCTTCCAATCTCTAAATCCATCATTTGCTAATGTACTTTGTTTGCTATTAGATTTGAACAACTTCAACAAAAACAATATACTTTATCTATATGTTTAGAGTAAACCAACCATTTTTCTATTGCTAATCTCTCCATTACTCAAATTTCTATAATAATAAGAATATTAAAAATGACGAGAAGTATTGTCTAAAGGAAACATAAGATTCATTTTTCTTACAGGCCCTTTTTTTAAAAAAGTAAATTGTCCCTTTATTATCAAGATTATCCTAATTTCTAAAATCATAAATATCCAATGTAGGGATTAGTTGCTTACCTGCCCTTAAATTTTCTAAAGTGGATGTATTTGGTACATGATCATATTTCTTTCAAATTTCTAATATCTTCATGAATATAAATCTCATCATTTAAGTTTTCTTTGTATTATTCACAACTACCTTTACCTAATTCCTTAAGATTCTCACTAAAGGAGCCTACTCTTTTAATAAGTTTATTGATTGCTCTTTTTTGGGATTCTATTAACTGTTCTACTTTATCTATATGTTTAGAGTAAACCAACCATTTTTCTATTGCTAATCTCTCCATTACTCAAATTTCTATAATAA
>JANSVA010000217.1:8222868-8233082 GCA_025504915.1 Erythroxylum reticulatum
AGTTTTATAAAACGGTGATTCGTCCAACCATGTTATATGGGGCGGAGTGCTGGCCTACTAAACGTAGGCATCTAAGATAGTAGTTGGTTGCAGAAATGCGTATGCTTCGGTGGATATGTGGTTTTTCCAGAAGAGATAAAGTTAGGAACATGGTGGTGAGAGAGAGACTACGGGTAGCCAGCTTTGCAAACAAGTTGAGAGAGACTAGGCTTCGGTGGTATGGGCATATGCGGAGGAGGCCCTACGATGCTCCGGTACGGAGCTGTGAGGGCATAACACTTAGTGAATATAAGAGGAGGAGAGGGAGGTCGTACAAGAATTGGCGGGAAGTGATCAAGGCGGATATGTCAGAGTTAGCCCTTAATGAGGTAGTTGCTTATAATAGAAAAGTTTGGCGTGATCGGATAAGGGTAAAGGATTAACTGTCCCAGTTATCCAATCCCCTTACTTAGTGAGTGACAAATATAATACTAGGTTCTCGCAGATCTATCCTCCTTCAGGTATTCCCCATCTTTTTTCTTTTTATTGTTTTTGTATACCACGTCATTCTTATATTGTCTCATTTGCATGCGGGTCCACCGGAAACAGCCTCTTTACTATGTAGGGGTAAGGCTGCGTACTATCAGACCTCCCCAGACCCTGCTTCATTGCAGGATTTCAGACTGGGTGATGATGATGAACTATTTACTAAATTATGTAAATAAATCGTATTATAAGAAGGACATAAAAGGAATATGTAAATAAGAAAATGATAAAAAATGTCAATTTATAACTTTTAATTCATTACACCAAAATGGTTAACAATTTTAGTTTGATCATTGGAGTGAATTTATCACATCAAAACACGAAATTGTGCTGGTTAGAGATGGCCTAATGACGATGTTTATTCTGACGCTTTCTATTTCCGTAGAATCAAATGCCACCTCGTTGAATCTAGATGTCAGACTTTGTGAGAAGATTGTTAAAAGTTAGGCGGTCTCTTCTATTGAGCAAGAAGGTAAACAGGATAAGCACACACTTTTTGATTTGTTATTTTTCCTCCACATTCCAAGAATTAGAGGCCGTACATACTTTCATTGGAAATTTCTCACTAGTTTGTCACATCGATGTCATCCATATGTTAGCTAAGGATTCAGTTTTCTTATAAAGTTATACTCTAACTTCGAGGAATGCCCTCGTTCTTATGATAAGTTGCAGTTTAGTCCTAGGTATTATTGTCCTATATACTAATCTTGATTTTTTCCCAAACATGATCATTGAGATATAAATGTGTGCTTATCTTATCAATCATTATTTATTTTATTGGATTAGAAAGGTTTCATTAAAAGGTGGATGAGTTGCCTCAGTGGAGAGTTTTAAAGCTAACACGGCTCCATATATCCTCTTTTTATTTTTCTTCTCTTTGTTGACTTTTCAAAATGTAAAGTTGAACAATTTTATTTTTTCCTCTTGTAAGTAATCATGGGTTTTTCTATCTAAATACTATTACTAGATTCCCATTCAGTTGAGTAATTTTTTTTTTCCAATTTCTATTATGCATTTAAAAGGATAGATGAATTCCTACTAATGTGCAAAAACTGGTTTACTAGGCTGATATTATATTGTTTTATATACCATGCTTATGAAACAAACAAGGAGAGACAAATGTTTGTAATGCTGTGCACTTTTTGCAGCAATAAGAAGTGTAGATTGTTGGTTACTCATGACGACTATAGTATGATGTCCAAATCTGATAGATTGTTGGTTACTCATGATAACTATAGTATGATGTCCAAATCATATGAATTGTTGTTTTTCCTTGTGTGGACCTATATTGATATAAAAAGAAAAGAGTTTCAACAGAAAATAGACTGGTTTAGTGGAGGAAACCAAATCCTCTATGTTTTCACATATTTAAGAAGTTTTTATCTCATACCTCTAAGTTATTATTCAGCAACTATATATAGCAAAACAATCCAACAACTTGGCTAATTACAAGGAAACTAACATCTAAAGACTTGGAATAGTAGAGATACGTGCAACTATTAATATCTGTAGCAAGACTTACTCAAACATAAATTAAATAAAAATTAATAAATAAAGAGGCACGTGACACTCCCTCCCCCTTAAATAATCCTCTTGTCCTCAAGAGGAATATATGGAAACTTGGTCTTGATCTCATTAAACTCTTCCCAATTGGCTTATGCAGGAGACAAGCCTCACCAATGGACCAAGACCTCATGCTTTTTCCTCCTCACTCTACTATCCAAAATGGATTTAGGATGTGGAGAAAGCTCACCAACCTCATCTGTGAAAGGCAATTATGGTTGCATGGTAAACTTGGCTCCAATTTGCTTCTTAAGGAGAGACACATGGAATACAAGATGTACCTTGGCATCCCTTAGCAATTCTAATTTATAAACGACTGCCCCAATTTTTTGTAACATTTTGAAAGGTTCATAATACCTTGCTGCTAGCTTGAAATTCTTCCACAATGCAAGTGGATGTTGCTTGTAAGGATGCAACTTCAGAAAAACAATGTCACCAACAATAAATTCCCTTTCTTGATGCTTCACATCATACACTCGCTTCATTCAAGTTTGAGCCTACTGAATTTTCTCTTTAAGTTCCTTAGTCATGGTGTCTCTTTCCATCAATTCTTGCTCCACAACTGCAACTTTAGCTGTCCCAGGAATATAAAAAAGGAGAGTAGGAGGAGGCCTTCCATACACCACTTCAAAGGGAGTCTTTCCAATGGTTGAATGAACGCTGGTATTACAACAATACTCTACCCAAGTCAGCCATTTAATCCACAACTTTGGTTGAGAAATTGTAAAGAACCTAAGATACATCTCCAATGTTCGATTTACCACCTCCGTTTGGCCAACAGTTTGTGGGTGATAAGCTACACTAAAATTGAATCAAGTTCCATTTAAATTAAATAATTCTCTCCAAAATGAGCTGGTGAAGGTAGGGTTATGATCACAAACAATAGATTTTGGCATTCTATGTAATCAAAAAATATTTTCAAAAAAATTTAAGCAATTGTTGCAGCAGTATAAGGGTGAGAAATAGACACAAAATGAGCATATTTAGATAGTCTATCAACTACTACAAATATGGTGGACTTACCTTTTGAAATTGGTAGGCCATCAATGAAATCCATTGAAATGTCTTCCCAAATTCTGTTTGGAATTGGTAGAGGTTAAAGGAGGCTAGCTGAGGAAGTAAGCTCTGCTTTATGCCTTTGACAAACATCACATTCTCTTATGAAATTTCGCAAATTACTCTTAAGCCCTTGACAATAAAAAATGGAGCTTATTTTGTGGAACATTTTAAGAAACCCTTTATGAGTGCTATCATGAAATTGCTCAATTATATCCTTAATCAAAGGTGAATCCTTTATTAGATAAATTCTCTCTTTAAAGAACAGAATGCCATCTCTATATTTCCATGGACCAAGTGCTTCATCATTAAGTACCCTTTGACCTATTTAACCCATATCTGAATTAGAACTAGTTTCTTCTTTAATGGAATCAATCCAATTTGGAATTGGACATGAAATAGACAAAATTTGGGCCTCTTCATCTCCTTACTCTTCTCTTCTAGATAGAGCATCGGCAACGATATTTTCTTTTCCACCTTTATACTCAATAGTAAAGTCAAATCCCATCAGCTTGAATAACCACCTTTGTTGTGCTGTTGTTGTAATTTTTTGGCTCCATAATTTCTTTAAACTCTGGTGATTAGTCCTCACAATAAATTTCTAACTAAGAAGGTACGATCTCCACTTTTGCACAGTAAAAATAAGTGCCAAAATTTCATTCTCATATGTAGACAAGAGAAGGTGTTTACCATATAAAGGACGGCTATAGAAAGTAATTGGCCGTTCTTACATCAATACAACTCCCTCACCTGATCCTGAAGCATCACATTCAACAATGAATTGTTTGGAGAAATTCGAGAGAACTAAGACTGGGGCATTGGTCATCACTTCCTTTAATTTGATGAATGCTTCCTCCGCTGCAAGTGACCATTTAAGTCCATTCTTCTTCAACATCTTGGTTAAGGGACTTGCTATTTTCCTAAAATGTTGAATAAATTTTCAATAATAGCCACAAAGACCCAAAAATCTCCGTAGAGCTTTTGGAGTAGTAGGCTTTGGCCAGCCTTGTATATACTCAATTTTCTCTGGATATATGGTAACTCCACCATTAGTAATTACATAACCAAGGTATTTAACTTCCCTTTGGACAAATTGACATTTCTCCATTTTATAAACAATTGGTAAGCTTGCAAAATTGAAAATACAGCCTCTAAATGTTTTACATGTTCAACCCAAGTTTTGCTATAAATGAGGATATCATCAAAAAATACAAGAACGAACTTTCTTAAGTAATCTTTAAATACCTTATTCATTAGAGACTGGAATGTTGATGGGGCATTAGTGAGGCCGAACGGCATGACCAGAAATTCGTAATGGCACTGATGTGTGCAGAAAGTTGTCTTCTCAATATCTTGGGAATGAAGTCTGACTTGGTGATAACCTGATCGAAGATCTAATTTGGTGAAGTATTGGGCATTGTCAAGCTTATCAAATAATTCTTCGATAACAGGTATAGGAAATTTATCTTTCACAGTATTTTTATTTAATTCTCTATAATCGATATACATTCGCCATGACCCATTATATTTCTTTACCAACAAAACAGGAGCAGAATATGGACTCTAACTTAGTCGTATTATTCCTGCAATTAACATCTTCAACACTATCTTTTCAATTTCTAACTTTTGATAGTGTGGGTAACGATACGACTTCACTGAAATTGGTTCCGAATTCTTCAAGGGTATTTTGTGGTCATGGAATCGTTGTGGTGGTAGCCTAGCTGGTTCAAGTAATAGTTCTCTGAATTTCTCCAACAAATTCTATATTTGAGGATGCAACATAAGTTCCCTTTGATGATTGGGCATATTTCCTAAAATTTGAAGTAAAAATTCGACTTTCTTCATCTTAACCATTTATTCCATTTGGTACATAGTAACGAGCTGATTTTCTGGAATTGGGGTGCCCTACAAAATTACTTTCTTTCCATCTAACTCAAATGTCATTAAGAGTTTTACAAAATCCCAGACAATCTGTCCCAATGTTCGAAGCCATTGGGTTTCCAAAACAATGTCATAGCTTTCCAATGGTAAAATGTACAAATAAACAATTACAGGAACTCCTTGAATAAGCAATTGAGTTCGAGTACATTTACCTGAACTTGCCAATTTTTCTCCCGAGGCAACAACCACCTTCAATCTCTTGCCCTTCGTTGGTACTAACCCAACTTTCTTTGCATATCTCTCACTTACAAAGTTGTGAGTGCTTCCTTAATCCACTAGAATTGTGCCAAACATATTGGATAATTCCGCAAAGCCGCATAGTCTCTTAGCCTTCAAAACTAGAAAGTGCATGTAAGGAAATTGCTAGAATTTCTGCTGAATCTTGATCCTCAATTTCCACCTCTGAATCATTGTCACTATTCTCCAAAATAGCTTAAATGGAAAAGAGTTTTTTGCATCGATGTTCTAGTCCATATTTTTCATTGCACTTGAAGCACAGTCCCAACTTCTTTCTCTCATTCAGCTTATCCCAAGTCAACCTCTTGATGTTGTTGTTAGCTAGTTTAAGTGGTGTAAAAAAGGATTGCGATGGTTAGGGTGTCGAATGAGTGGGTGTTGCAAAACCCTTCCCATTGGATAAATTCCTTGCCTTATACAACATTGCAAGTGAAATTGCTTCCGACAATGTTTTTGGGCGGCTTGCTTGCACATCTATTCTTGTAGAGGTTATTAATCCACTCACAAAACAACTTACTTGTCTTGCTTGAGACAGGTGTCCCACTTTGGCTAGCAATTTCTTAAATTGAGTTCGGTAATCTTGAACAGTACCAAGTTGCTTCAATTTTGATAATTCGCTAAAGAAATCAAAGAATTGATTAGGATCATACTTTGAGTGAAGCCCCTCCTTGAATTCTGGATATGTGATAATCGATGTCTCTTATTTTAAAAGCTAGTACCACAACTGAGCATCTCCTTCCATATGAAAAGAGACGATTGAGACACACTCATTTTCTAGGGTATTATGGAACTGGAAGAATTGTTTAGCTCATCAGAGCCAACTTGTGGGATCTTCTTGCCCATTAAAACGGGGAAAATCTAGCTTAAGTAACTTGGGAACAAACAAATAGTGACTCGCAGAGCTGTTTTCCCTTTCACGAAACTCCACGGCTCTCTCCGCAGTTGATTCCTCTCTTCCCTTTGATGACTGACCAGTAAACTGGTCCATACGAGAGTTAAGTTGGGAGAAGAGTTCTTCCAAGCGGGTAGCAATTCCTTGTTGGCCTCCAGAAAGGGTCTGAACTTGTTGTTCTAATTGTTCCACTCTTTGGTCCATGCCTGAGCTCTGATACCACTTTGGTATGAACTACTATTTTTCCTTGCACGGACCTATACTGATATAAAAAGAAATGAGTTTCAACAGAAAATAAACTAGTTTAATGGAGGAAACCAAGGCCTCTACGTTTTCGTGTATTTAAGAAGTTTTTATCTCATGCCTTAGACTTATTATTTAACAATTATAAATAGCAAAACAACCGAACAACTTGGCTAATTACAAGGAAACTAACGTCTAAAGACTTGGAATAGCAGAGATACATGCAACTACTAATATCTGTAGCAAGATTTATTCAAACACAAATTAACTAAAAATTAATAAATAAAGAGGCACATGACACCAAACTTCCTAAAGAGAAAACTTCAGTGGCAACCATACTTAGGAATCCAGTTGAACGAATCTTTAGTACCTATGAATTCTTTGTTAAAGTAGCAGTAAGATTCTTGGTGTATCCTAACTTAACTTCTGCCACAAACAAGGCTGGCCACTTGCGCGCTAAGACTCGTGGATTTAGTAGACTGGATATGTGGCCTTGGAAGTATTTGTTCCCATGGATGAGGAAAGATCTATTTGCTAGGGTATATCTTTTCTTACTATGCCAATGTGTTTCTTCTGCTCCTGTTTTGCTCTCTTAGAAACTAAATAATGGTCATGGTTTTGATTTCTGGAACTAAACCACTCTCATTTTCTTTGAAAAATTTCTTCATTTTATGGTGTTTCTCTATCTCTAGCACGTTTAAACCTACACGTGCATATACTGTACTTTGATCCAAAATTTTGATGACCCTATAGAGCGTTACTTTTAAATTCACTCACCATTGGTGAGAATAAAGAATTTATAAGGCTTGTATCAATTCTTATAAGGTTTGTATCAATTCTGACAAGTATTTTTACTCATCTTGCAGAGTGATAGTAGAAAACTTAGGGGCTTAGATAATTTTAAGAGCAATTACCCGTATGAGATGGAGGAATACGTTAAGCCATTGCATCATGACATCATTCACAATGGAGCTACATTCCAGGTACTTGCATAGCCTCAAGTTTATTGCTTATAGCACCTCATCCTACTCATGTTTTTGTTTTAATCCTTGTATGTCTCTTCTCGTTGTAATCATAGTACTAGTGGGATAGGTCAAAGCTTGGAGACTTATATTGACTTGAAAATCTTACATTGAAACTTCATCGTCCTTCAAATTTTAACTAAGAAAGAAAAAGGTTAATGTGCATATATGGTGGTTCTCTCCATGAATTTTTACCAAAAATTCATTTGGTTTTTTTTCTATAACATAACGCATCTTTTGAGAGGGGATTTGTTCACAGCTATATTGTTTAAATCATTGATGTGCTCTATAGCTGTATGATTGTTTAATTTGCAGCTGTCTTACACCTATATTTATGGTTGTATCTCTGCTTTTTTAGAATGACTATATTTTGTATTTAGGGTTACCTTATACGGTAGGAATTAAGCATATATGGGCTTGTAAGGCTGTAATAATATAGTGTATTGAATATTCTCTCTTATTTTCTAACTATCTTAAACATCATGGTACCAGAGTCATGATCTCTTAGGGTTCAAACTTCAAACCACTGCCTAGAAATAGTTTAGAGCAAGTCATCCTTTCTAGGGTCCCTCCTATTTACCATTTATCAATCTTGAATAATCAAGTATGACAGAAGAGAAATCCACAAATGTTAAAAATGAAGGTAGTGTAACTAAATCTGGATTACTGAGGGCAGGGACAGATCGAAAAATTATTTTGAGTGGCGGCAAAATATTTAAAGTACTCTTATATTACTAAAAAAGATACAAATATTTGTATATTTGATAAACAAAAAATTACATCATTGTCTTGAGCTTCTTACATATAACCTATTACAATTGTTCCCTACGAGTCATCATATTTTGATATCGCTGTAAAATTTTTCTCATTGTCAATACTATTAAAGATATCTTTCTCAATATATGTGTTCAAACAGTCATTCATCCAAGAATCTCCCATTCGATTGCGCAAGCAATTTTTCACTATCTTCATTGTAGAAAATGCTCTTTCCATCGATGCAGTAGCAATAGGCAAATTCAAAGCTAATCTCACAAGTAAAAACACCAAAGGGTACATGACATCCTTTTCTATTTCAACTAGTTTTTTGGCAAGATCACTAATCCCATTTAATATCAAAAATTGATCATCAGATCGCATATCAACAATATAATTATCAAGTTGATCACTAAGAGTAATAAGCTCTACTTTAGAGAAATCAGAAGGATAAAATTCAGCAAGCCAAATCAATTTTTGCTTATCAAAAGCATAAAAAGAGTTCCTTGGATTCAAGCATGCCACACAAATAAGTAACTTGGTATTTACCTCATTGAAGCGATTATTGAGCTCTTAAAGTTGCATATCAATCACAGTGTAAAATAATTCCACTTGATAATGATGCAAATTCATCATTTTTTGTGCATTTCGTCTTGACTATCCCTGATTTACAAAATTTTCATCCATATTTAGAATGGCAATATCATGGTTCTCACAAAATGAAGATGTTTCATCAAACAAGGACTGTCACCCTTCATCCCTCATCATTTGTAGTTATTGTTTGAAAACTTTAATCAAAGAGATTGCATTGATAATGTCTTGATCCTTCCTTTGCAACGCTTGAGATAATTCATTTATGATGCCCAAGATTTTTTTCATCAAATGCAAGATAAACACAAATTCATAAGATTGGATAGAATCAAGCAAAGCATATGCTTCACCTTTTTGCTTTGAAGTTGTGCCTTCTTCCATAAGATCTCTAGAACATCAACTATAGAGTCAAACATCACGATTAAGCTTGATAATGATCCATCATGTGTGCCCCAACGTGTGTCACCTGGTCTTTGAAACAAAGTTTCTTGATGTAAACCTTTACCACTAAAAAGTTCACCATTTTTCAGCCCTTCAACAATCTTACTAAATTGCTTCTTACGAAGAAGATCCTTTCTTTTACAAGAACCTCCAACTATATTTGATAAGCTTGAGACTGTGTTAAATGATAAAGCAATATGTACATGATTCTTGGCTACCACTACAAGTGCTAATTGCAATTAGTGAGAGAAACAATGAACATAGTGAGATGGATTATTTTCTTTTAAAATCAAAGTCTTCAAACCATTAGTTGCTCCTTGCATATTGCTAGCTCCATCCACGTAAAGATGATATACTCAATCCATGCTTTGAAAACAATTCATCTATTGCAATCTTTAGTGATAAAGAGGTGGTATCACTAACATGAATAATCCCAATAAATCTCTCAAGCACACATCCTTTTGCATTCATATAATGTAAAACAATAGCCAATTGTTCTTTGATTGAGATATCACGAGACTCATCAATAAGCATAGAAAATAACCCACCTTGAAGATCATTAATAATGGCAATGGAGGTTTCAATTGCAGCGGCTTTGACAATATCCTTTTGTATGTCAGCAGCAAGGACTTTGAGATTTCTGTGGTCATTATTTAAAACAACATTATTGATAGCCTCATTATGGTTAGCCAAGAATTGTAAAAGTTGAAGAAAATTACCATTATTACTAGAAGTCTCTGATTCATCATGACCATGAAAAGTCAATCCTTGATGTAAAAGGAATCGAACACAATCCACTGATGCAGTGAGTTAGGTATGATAGTCCTTTGAGCATGATTGGATTGATTAGCATAAGCAACTTGAATATGTAGCTTCTGATTCATCAAATCTTGACATTTCTTCCAAGCTATATTGTGAGAGCTATTAGGACCTCCTACATGAATATGAAA
>JANSVA010000217.1:8233182-8250451 GCA_025504915.1 Erythroxylum reticulatum
AGCATATGATGTGAATTTAGAAAATATACCCGAGATTGTCATTGAGCATGCATTATACACAACACATATACATATATATGTGATTGAGTGTTCATATGATTTTGCAATCAATAATGTTTGTAAATGTGTATTGCATAATATTGATGTGCAGGATAAAATATCAATATCCATATGTTTCCAGATCATAGAAGCTAAGGCTAATCTGGAGCGTGTTATGAGCTGACCTAGATGGTCTTACTTTATGTGCTTGTTTCGTTTAAATTTTTTACTGAATTATGCAATATAAATTTATGAATTGAGTAATCAATCAATGTGAAAGTGAGATTGATTGTTTGATTCCGAACATTGAAGGTTCGAAGTTCTTCATATATGAATTTGAGATTTGAAGTGCTCCTTGTATGTGAATGCAAAGAAATAAGTGCTTCTTAACTTGATTGTTAAATGCCGGACCTAGTTCCAAAGAAAAATGGGAACATGCATGTGAATGAAAGAGTGTTACTCAACAATGATGTTGAATGTCGAACCTTGGGTTCGATGGAAAATATGATTTGAATGTGAATGTGCAAGCATGTGACTGATTGAGCATAAATGTGATGCATTTCATTACATGAATGCATGAAATATAAAGGCAGTTATGACCGGAGTAGACACCGAAAAAGAGCTTAAAGCTCAGAATGTGAAAAAAGAGCTTAAAGCTCATATTGTGAAAAAGAGTTTAAAGCTCAGAAAGTGTATAAGAGCCAAAGGCTCACTATGTAAAATTAGCCCAATATCCCCAACAAATACGGGATAGTTATTAATGAGCCTGGTATCCACAATAGATACGGGATAGTTTAAGGACTCGATCACCACAAAGTAACAAATTAAAAGTGAGTCTCATGTGTACTACATACGTATGATATGAATGATTATAATGTTTTGAATGACTTCTGAATGTGATATGTGTAGAATGTAAAATGTGAAATGATTGTTCAAGTGTAAGTGATTCAATATGATTATTAAAGAAATGATGTGAATTATATGAATATGTGCATTGCATGTGTTTTGTGATGACTTACTGAGTTCGCAAAACTTACCCAAAATTTGCAATATTTTTCAGGCTCAGAAGAGTTACCCCGTTGGGCAAACGAAAGTATAGCCACTGTATTCAAGTAAGAGGTAGAGTTCGGGATCAGTTCAGGTCTGCATTTTTACTTTCTTTATTTTTATATCAAATAGAGTCTTCCACAATTAATGTAACATGTGTATTTGAACATTTCTTCTTTGTAATAACTTTCCAAATTGTAAAGGTTTGTAAATGAGATTGATCTTGAGTGTAATAATAATTGTGATTTTGAATGTTATGAAATAAAGTATGGGCTCAATTTGTTTATTGATTTTTCGCATATGTGTCTGTTGTTTTGAAAAAAAATTGTTACGAAATTGATTGACCGGCTTTGTTAGCATGCTACCCTTGCAGGATACGTACTTGGGCATCATATAAGATATCAGGTACGTTCTTGCAAGAGTGGGGTGCTACAGTTACAGAAATGTTCCCTTGTCTCAAATTATTGATAATTTGCATCAATCGGTGGATTTGGGATCCATTACTTTCTCCAAATCTATTTCTTAGTTCTTTCCAGAGGTTTCTCCCAGTAATCACAACCAGAAAAAGATTTAGCAATCTCCTTAGACATAGAATTTACGAGCCTAGATGTTACCATAGAATTGGCTATTCTCTATTTCTTCAATAGTTATGGGTTGTTCTCTGGTTCCTTACAAGCTCCATTAATGAACCCATATTTGTCCTTAGCTTTTAGGGTAATGCTCATTGCTCGACTCCACTGTAGGTAATTTGTTTTGTCAAGTAATATGGTTACCAGTATAGCTCTTGGATTTTCTGAAGCTACTATCTCGTATGATTCAAGCTCTTCATCTCTATTTTGCAGTCAATTTTGTATATCACTACTCTCACTTTCGTTAACAGCCATACTGGTAATTTTCGCATATCAAGAGCTTCTATGCTTTGATACCATGTAGGAGACAATATTAAGGATCGAAGTTTGTGAGAAAGGAATAAAATCTTTATTCATGGCTTGTGAAGATATATATACACTTGATTCCATACTCTCTCTCTTTTCTGTTATTCTATTGTGCAAACCTAATAACCTATAGTGTCTAAACAAGGACAAGGAATAATGATGAAGAGTAGAAAAGAACAAAACAAAATTGATGAGGTGTCTCACTATAGTTTCTATGTGGTGTCAATTTTTCTTGTGAGTCCAATACAACGCCATGCACAGTTCTTGAACTGCATTAACAGCCTTCAAAAAGTCATGGATTTATTAGAATCTGAAGACCCCTGCCTTGAGCAAGCCCAAACCTTCATGCAAACAGCTATGAAGAGGTTGGAGAAGGAGTTCTATTAGATTCTCTCCATGAACCGAGCCCACCTCGACCTCGAATCCGTCTCAACCAGATCCTCACGGACCTCCACTATATCTAGCTTCGATATTCAGGATGACGATGAACTCTAAATCACCGGAGATTCCATCACCGAAGTTATGAATGTTTTTGCGATTGTAATGGATGACTTAAAATCCATTATCGAGTGCATGATCTCTTGTGGTTATACCAAAAAATGTATAGAAGATGCAAAAGTCATACATAAATTAATAATCGACAAAGGTATTTACAAACTAGGCATGGAGCGAGTGAGCTCTTTGAAGGTGAACAAGATGAGTTGGGAAGTACTTGAATTGAAAATCAAGAACTAGCTTGAAGCAATGAAGATCGCTATAAGGATGTTGTTCACTAGAGAGAGAATTCTTTGCGATGCTGTTTTCACAGTCTCAGATTCCACCAGAGAGAGTTGCTTTACTGAAGTATCTAGAGAAGTTACTACTCTTCTCTTCAACTTCCCTGAGCTCATCGCCAAGAGCAAAAGATGAGAGAATGTTTCTCTCCCTCGATATGTACACGTCAATCTCTAAACACTAGCGCAGATTGTGGAGATCTTTTCATTTGAGTTGTGCTTTGCCGTCTGATCCCAAGCTCTCGCATCCCTCCCTCGACTCATCGAGTCAGTCCACCACATGCTCGCTGAGTTCGAATCGACACTCCAAAAGGACTCTTCCAAAACACTACATCTCGGCTAGGGACGGATCTAGAAATTTTTTTGAGTGGGGATAAAATATTTAAAGTACTTTTATATTCCTGAAAAAGATACAAATATTTGTACATTTGATAAAAAAATTACATCATTGTCTTAAGCTTCTTACATATAAGTATATAACCTATTACAATCGTTCCCTACGAGTCCTCATATTTTGATATCGCTGTAAAATTTTCCTATTGTCAATACCATTGAAGATATCTTTCTCATTATATGTGATCAAACAATCATTCATCTAAGAATCTCCCATTCGATTGCGCAAGCGATTTTTTACTATCTTCATTGTAGAAAATAGTCTTTCCACTTATGCAGTAGCAATAGGCAAAATCAAAGCTAATCTCATAAGTAAAAACACCAAAGGGTACACAACATCCTTTTTTGTTTCAATTAGCTTCTTAGCAAGATCACTAATCACATTTAATATCAAAAATTGATCATCAGATTGTATATAAACAATATAATTGTCAAGTTGATCACTAGGAATAATAAGCTCTACTTTAGAGAAATCAGAAGGATAAAATTCAGCAAGTCAAATTAATATTTGCTCATCAAAAGCATAAAAAGAGTCATTTGGATTCAAGCATGCCACATAAATAAGCAACTTGGTATTTACCTCATTGAAGCGATTGTTGAGCTCTTGAAGTTGCATGTCAATCACAGTGTAAAATAATTCCACTTGATAATGATGCAAATTAGTCATTTTTTGTGCATTTTACCTTGAGCTTCCCCAATGTACAAAATTTTCATCCATATTTGGAATGGCAATATCATGGTTCTCATAAAATGAAGATGTTTTATCAAATAAGGACTGTCTCCCATCATCCCTCATCATTTGTATTTGTTGTTTGGAAACTTTAATAAAAGAAATTGCATTATTAATGCCTTGATCCTTCCTTTGCAATGCTTGAGATAATTCATTTGTGATGCCCAAGATTTTTTTCATCAGATGCAAGCTAAACATAAGTTCATAAGATTGGATAGAATCAAGTAAAGCATATGCTTTACCTTTTTGCTCTAAAATTGTGCCTTCTTCCATAATGATCTTTAGAGCATCAATTATGGAGTCAAACATCACAATTAAGCTTGATAATGATCCATAATGTGTGCCCCAACGTGTGTCACCTTGTTTTTGAAGAGAAGTTCTTGATGTAAACCTTTACCACTTCAAAGTTCACCATTTTTCAGCCCTTTAACAATCTTACTAAATTGCTTCTCATGAAGAAGATATTTTCTTTTACAAGAACCTCCAACTACATTTAATAAGCTTGAGACTGTGTTAAATAACAAAGCAACATGTACATGATTCTTGGCCACCGCAACAAGTGCTAATTGCAATTGGTGAGAGAAACAATGAATATAGTGAGCTGAATTATTTTCTTTTAAAATCAAAGTCTTAAAACCATTAATTGCTCCTTGCATATTGCTAGCTCCATCGTAGCCTTGCCCATGTAGAGATGATATACTCAGTCTATGCTTTGAAAACAATTCATCTATTGCAAACTTTAGTGATAGAGAGGTGGTATCACTAACATGAATAATACTAATAAATCGCTTAAGCACACATCCTTTTGCATTCACATAACGTAAAACATTAGCCAATTGTTTTTTGATTGAGATATCACGAGACTCATCAATAAGGATAAAAAAGAACACACCTTGAAGATAATTAATAATGGCATTAGAGGTTTTAATTGCAGAGGCTTTGACAATATCCTTTTGTATGTCAGGAGCAATGACTTTGAGATTTCCGCGGGCATTGTTTAAAACAACATTGTTGATGGTTTCATTATGGTCAGCCAAGAATTGTAAAAGTTGAAGAAAATTACCATTATTACTAGAAGTCTCTAATTCATCACGACCATGAAAAGTCAATCCTTGACGTAAAAGGAATAAAAAACAATCCACTGATAGTCCTTTTGAGCTTGGTTGGATTGATTAGCATAAGCAACTTGAATATGTTGTTTTTGATTCATCAAATCTTGACATTTCTTCCAAGCTATTTTGTGAGAGCTATTAGGACCTCCTATATGAATATGAAATCTGTCTTTTTTCTTCCAATTGTTAAATCCATCAGTAACAAAAGTATCACCACTTGCTTGACTTCCAATATCCAACCTAAAAAGATAGCAACATAAGCAAAAAGATGCATCTTTTGTAACACTATACTCTAACCAATTGGCGTATTCTTTAAACCAAGATGGAACAAATCTACGATAAATATTTCCAAGTTTTCTTTGTGGAAAATCATGCTCAAAAGGTTGACATGGACCCTTTTGCAAATAAACTCTTCGTATTCTATCATGGTCATTAGGATGATAATCTGAAATTTTTTTTCCGCAATCCTGGATCAAACTGAAGATCATCTAAATTGACTTCTAAATGAGGATGCTTTAAAGGGTTGGGGCTAGAATCCTTATTTGTAAGAGGCCTTTTGAGAAATTTGTCCATAACTGAAGCCAAAGTTAAGTAATTAGGGTAAAAAATACAAAATAAATAAAAAATTATCTATTCACAAAAATATTAACTAATTAAAACTATTTGAAAAACACTTTACACATATGCAAATTTATGAAATATACAAACAAGAAGTAAAATTTCCATATATGCTACGATTGGAGTTGATATGGAAAATTGGAAAAAGGATGTACTATACTACTTGGAAACTTTAAACCAATCATCTATTAGCAATAATAATCTATCTTTGTAAATTTTTAATTAAATTATAAATTTTCTCTACATGAACTGTCCTTCTTTTAAAATATAAATTTATAAAAATGAACTACAGTCATGTGAATAAGCAAATCATTTCTTATAAATTTATATTTTAGATTTATAAACATTTGTACATGTTTTCTTCATTTTCTATTTCTACATTTTTCATAATTTTTATTTAATATAAAAAATGATTCATATCCAACTCAAAATTTTAATATATAAATATTTTTTATAGAAATACTTGCTTTATTTCGTGCTCGCTTCTCACGACTAAAAATAAGTATGATGCATTATTCCATAGAACGAACAACACCTATTCCCTTCCCACTAGGTTTCATTTGGCAGATGTCATTTCACTATTTTTGCTGATGTTCAGTAGCAAACAATAATAACATTAAAGTGTTTTGAAAGGCGTGTAACAAGACGGTATAAGTCAATTGATCATTGCTCATACCCATCTCTAAATTATATGTACTACACATTCTTCCAAAGAAAAGAAGTGGGAACTTACCTATCAGCAGTAGAACGGGGTGTGGCCTTTGGGGGAATCCTTTCCACAATTGAGTTCAATATAGATTATTGTTTTTTGCTTTGGGAAGAAGCCAAAAAGATAAAAAGTAGTGTGATGAAGAAGCAAAAAGGGTAGAAAATCTGA
The DNA here is from genome assembly GCA_025504915.1 of Erythroxylum reticulatum. Lineage (NCBI taxonomy): Eukaryota > Viridiplantae > Streptophyta > Magnoliopsida > Malpighiales > Erythroxylaceae > Erythroxylum > Erythroxylum reticulatum. The sequence goes on from JANSVA010000217.1 coordinate 8,239,707, forward strand.
ATAAAAAAGGCCAAGCATGTAATTTTTATCTTTTTATTTGTAGGATTTTATTTAAAAAAGTCATGGGCTCAAATAATAGTAATCTTAATAAAAATAGATGGGCTCAGATTTTATTTTTTATTTGATTTCTTAATATATCTATAATTTTTATTTTTTTGTCACCAATTAAATTAATGGGGGTAAAATTTTAATTTTTTAAATGAAATTTTAATTTAAAATTAAAAAAATTTTAAATGCAGCGGGGTCAAGTGCCCCTATTTGCCCCCACTGTGGCTCCTAGCCTAGAAATTCTACAGGAAGGAGCTAGAACATGGGAGTCTACCCTAGTGGGCTTTTTCATAGACCAAAGACCAACATTTTGAGTGATACAAGCTTAGTCTCAGAGGAATTAGAAAGGCAAAGGTTTAATGGAGGTAATGTTCACTGAGAAGGATAACATTACCTTTACTTTCTCTTAAAAAATAGAAGCACATAAAATAATTGAAGAAGGTCCGTAGCGCATTTCATAACTACCCCTATTTCTTCAAAGTTGGCAGCTGGGAATGGAACTAGAAAAATCATAATGAAAAACATTCCACTATGGGTAAACATTCACAATATTCTTTTAGAATATTAGACTACCAAAGGCTTAAGCATGCTAGCTAGTTATTTGGAAAAACTTATATATATAGATGAAAACACAGCATTGAGGAAAAGGGTCAGGTTTGCTAGATTATGTGTAAGTATGGATATATCCAAAGAAATGAAGGATTGCATTTCGATTTTAAGGTTGGCAAACGAGAATTCTCTTATAAAGGATAGAGTTATGGTTACATAACAATACAAACCATCGCTTAAAGCTCAAGATAAAAAATGGAGACCTATAGGGAAAATCTTCACTAGAGGAGACTATTAGGAGGTGATGAGTATAAAAAAGAGTGATTTGGAGGGAATGAAAGAGGATGAGAAGGATGAATAGATTGCTAAGTTTTCTAAACCAAGTCAGTTGGAAGAAGTCTCCCCTAAAATTGGGGGAAACTTTCTAGAAAAAAAAAGCTACCTAGACTTAGACAAAAAAGGAGGATCAGATATGATTTTGTTGAATGACCAAAACAATGCTCAAATGGATAACGAGATGAAAGGACTGTAAAATTGTGATACAAAAGAATCAAACATCACCAATCCCCAACAGAATTAACATGGCTTCAAAAGGTTGAATCATTGAATGGAGGAATTCAAAAGGAGCATTTTGAACTGGTGACTTCTAGGAAAAATAACAAGAGCAGTAGGAAAGGCTCCAAAGGTAATAACAATCTCCTATGACTGTGACGGTATGGAATGTACATAGAATAAATAACCCTTCCAAGCTTAATGCTTTAAGGGATTTTGTCCTAAAGGAGAAACCTAAAGTTTTTTTGTCTTTTGGAAAATAAATTTAGGGAAATAAATTTGAATAAGCTAGGCTATTTGGGTAGGAAATGGCATTTATTATCAAACCACCAAAGCCATGCTTATGGTAGAATTATTATTACTTATGGTGGTGATTCAGTAGAAGTGGAAGCCCTTGAAACAAATCAATAGTTCATTCACACTAAGATCTACTTCAAGTTGGAAAACACTAGGGTGGTAGCTACTTTTGTATATAGTCTTAACCTTGAATTTCAAAGGACTGAACTTTGGAATTCTTTCAGACGGTTAAAGGCCTCAACAAATTCCCCATGGTTAGTGTGTGGAGAGTTTAACACCACACTATTCAGATCTGAAGTAGAGGGTAATTGTAACTTACAAAATTACTCTTCATATGTGTATGATTGTATACGGGAGGTGGAATTTACAGATTTGAAGTCTGAAGGCCATAGATTCACATAGTCTAACAAACAAAGTTCTAATTGACATATCAGGAAAAATCTGGATAGGGATTTGGTAAATGTGGATTGGCTTAATTCCTTCTTAGGAAGTAAAGCAAAATTTCTCAACCCTGGTATTTCTGACCATACCCTATTAGGATTGACAATTTGTTCAATTATGTCAAAATCCTTCATCCTTTCAAATTTAATAATTTCTTGGAAACTATGGAAGGCTTTCATAAAGCTATATTAAAGCTGATGGAGCATGCTTGTTTTGGGACAAAATAATACATTTGTCTATAAAAACTTAAGTCAATTAAGAAAGAACTGAAATCCCTTAACTCTAAAGGAGGAAAAAATCTCTCGAAGGAAATTGATAAGGCTAGAGATAAATTATCAACTATCTAGACTTCATTGGAAGAAAATCCTACAGATGATTCACTAGCTTCGACTGAAAAGGAAGACCTAAAGGATTACTTGCAAAAGGTGGATAACCAAAGCTCTCTATTGAACTAGAGATCTATAGTTAACTAGCTAAAGGATAGGGACAGATGTTCAAAATTCTTTTTAATTCGGTGCAAGCTAGGAGGAATGTCAACATAATCACCTCTATAACAACTGAAGGTGGAGAAGTAGTGGCTGGACAAGAAAGATTAGCTAAGGAAGCAGTTTTCTTTTACAAGAACCTTTTAGGCATAGTAGATTCATCTCCTATCATAAGAGATGAACTCAGGAAGTTTGTCACAGTAAGAATTCCTAAACATATGGTTTCCTTATTAATTAGGCCTGTAACAGACCAAGAAATAGAGAGGGTGGTTTTTGACATGAATGGCTCTAAAGTACCAGGACCTGATGGTTTGAATGAATTCTTCTATCAAAAAACTTGGAGTACAGTGAGGGGGGGGGGATGTTAGTAAAGGAGACAATTCATGAGTTCTTCCAAAAAAGGGTAATGCTAAAGGAGATAAACAAGACATTTCTCTATCTATTTCCTAAAAATTCAATCCAATCTTATTGGAATGAGTTCAGACATATTTCTTGAACAAACTTCCTCTATAAGATCATTGCAAAGATCTTGGCAAATAGGCTGAAAAAGGCTCTCCAGTCTCTCATCAGTGAATATCAAAAAGCTTTTATGAAGAATAGGGATATTGGGGATAATATTCTTGTAGTCCAAGAGTTAATGAAAGGGTATAATCGAAGGAAAAGTCCTCATAATTGTACCATCAAAGTGGACCTACAGAAAGCTTTTGAAGTGTGAAATGGAGTTTCTTGCTACAAACCATAGAGGTCATGGATTTTCCTCATAGGTTCTTAAGGTGGATCCAGGAATGCATCACTACTACTTCCTTTGGAATTATAATAAATGGGAGCCTTACGGAAATATTCAAACGAAAAAAAAGGACTTAGGCAAAGGGACCCTCTGTCACCTTACCTATTCCTAATTTGCATGGAGGTTCTCACTCAAATGTTGAAGTACAATTTTTCTATGGATCCAAGATTTAAATTCCACTGCAAACACTAAAAAATTTATGTTTTGTAGATGATCTCATACTCCTAAGCAAGGAAAATGTCTATTCAGTCTCTCTTTTGATGAGCACTCTCAATTCTTTCAAGGAGATGTCAGGGTTGCGTATTAATCTTCAAAAGAATTGCTTCATGCTTTCAAAAAGTGCTTCTCACGTTTCAAATGCATTGGCTCTAGCTATGGGAATGGAATCAAAGGAACATCCTCTCCTATATTTGGGAATTCTAATCTCATATAGGAGGCTAAGGTTTTGTGAATGTGTTCCTCTAATTGAAAAAGTTCAGAAAAGACTGGGTTCTTGGACAAATAGGGCTCTTTCCTATGGAGGGAAACTTCAACTCTTAAAATCAATTATTTTATCAATGCAAACTTACTGGTATTCCTATCTATTTCTTTCCAAGGGGCTTATTAAAAAAATGGAAAGAATGATGAAACAGTTCCTATGGGGGGATAGGAATGGAGAGAAAGGGAAAGCAAAAGTCAGTTGGAAAAGGATTTGTCAACCTAAAGAAGAGAAGGGATTGGGATTGGAGTCAATCACCAAGAAGAACAAAATACTTATGACTAAGAGAATCTAGAGAATGCTAAGTCATAAGTAGTCACTGCGGATCTAATGGATCCACATTTACATATTGAAAGATGGGAGATTTTGGGCTCTAAGGCCAAAAGAAAGTTACACTTGGTTCTTGAACCAAATTCTGAAAATGAAGGATGAAGTACAACGGAATATCTCTTGTCAAATAGGGAATGGAGAAAGATTTTCCTTATGGTATGATAATTGGACTGGACAAGGAGCATTATTTCAAAATCAGATGGCAAGAAACCTTTTAGTAAGATTTCCTTTTAATTCTAAACTTAAAAAAATTATTATAGATGGATGGTCATCATCTATTGATGAAACTAGACTACTGTCCATACCACTGTTCAGAAGCCTTGGAGAAAAGGATACTTATTTATGGAAAGGGATCTCATTATCAAAAATAACATTAAAGGAAGCTAAGAACTTGAGGGAGGGGACTTCTAATAGAGTGGAATGGTATTTTATGGTTTGGAACAAAGTGCTTAGCCTTAAAACTAGTTTTCTGCTTTAGCTACTCAACATAATGGATAGGCTACAATTCTTATCCACCTAAAAGATGTGCATCCTTTGTAATCTAAAGGAAGAGACTAGAGACCATCTTTTCTTTAAGTGTGATTTCTCAAAAGAAATATGGGCAAAAATCTTAAAACTAAGTACATATATTCCAATCTCAAACAATCCCTATAGAATACTATTGCAATTACCCCAGCTACTTATGTCAAAATATGACAGAGAAGTGATTATAATCTCAGTGGCCACAAGCACTCAAGTAATCTGGATAGAGAGAAACTACAGAAGATTTGAACAAAAGTCAAACTCCCTTCCCTCAATTATTGAGAAAATTGTAGATAGCATAAGAGAACAACTGATCATAAATCAGCTAAACTCCCACTGTAGTAGAGGAATAGCTCTCACGTAGAGAATCTAAACCCAGCTCCTTATCATTCAGTAATGCAAAACTAGAGTTCTCTATCTACTATTCAAGCATTCATCATTCAAGATCATCAATGACAAATCATAACTCTGTGAACAAAAATAAGAAAGAGGAGTGACTCACTTTAAAAGTAGAAAAATACTCCCTTCTCAGCCCTCGATATAGTTTCCCTCTGTCAGAAGCTGAAACTATGTCACAATGAAATCAAAGTGCAGAAATGAGCTAAATATATGTAGATACCTACATGAGGGAGAGTCCCTCAGAATGCTTCACTTTTCCATTTAGTCAGCAAGGTCTGGAGAGTTATGGGAATAAGGTTAGATTGCCCTAAAATGCAAAGAATCGAAGAACTACTAACGACGGGTTTTACCTAAAACAAGCTTCATTTAGTGTGAAAAAGAATGAGCAGAAGAGAGGGACAACAAAGGTCACACCTTCGCCTGATTTCACCCTAACCCATTCCCAATTGAGAAACTTCTGAAACTATCGAGAAAGAGAGAATTGATTATACCCTAATTAATCATCGACATATATAGGACTCACTGTGGCGTCATTTAATTTTAAGTCAATTAGTTGTTTGCTTTTATGTGCGGTAGTTAATTTTAATTAGTGGATCAGCTTTTTAAGGGTCATTTAGCAAATCCTTTGTTATCAACCCTATATTCATTTATATAATTTTTAATTTCTCAAAAAAAGAGAAAAAGAAAAGTAGCAACAGGACGAATGACTTTGGAATTCTGATGTTCCTTTGCTCACTATACAGAGTGCGACTCTTCTTCTAGATTTCTCTTCTCTGTCTCTTTGGGTATTGCATTTTTTCTTTGCTTGCAGTGAAGGTTCCTTGTATAGACTTGACCTCCATTTGTGATTTTGTATGTTAGGAAAGATTCCAAGTTGGTCTCTTGATTAAACTGCAACATGTATTTAATTTTTTTGTTATTATTCTCATATATTACCCAGTTGTTCTAGTGCTTTGTTTTCTTATTTGGTTTCATGATTCTTTAACTCTTCTTTGATGTTTGTTTATTGGACTAGTAGAGGGATTAATGGTTCTCCACCCACCTCATGAAACATATCAAGAAGTCATTGCTCAAGCTTAAGGAGGAAGCTCATAATACGCTCATTTCTTATCATGTGCTTAAAGAGTCGTTCAAAAGAAGGTCATGCCTAGGCTGTTGCAAATCTTCTGCGGATCTTATACTGATTTGTTATTTTCTTTAAGTTGTTTCCAGTTAGTTGTTATTTAGTTCCCTATTTTGTGGACATTATTAGACAAATAAGTCGTATTCAATTTTCATTCAATATAATGCTATAAATAGCATTTGTTATCATTAATAGAAGGATGAGCAGACAAATATATTCTTCTTTCATAACTTCTAACTCCTATGTCGTTCTGATTCTTGCTTTTACTCTGTTCTCTTCTTGTTTGAACCCAACACATCAAAACGGCAACCCCAAACACCATAAACACCTACACAAACCCCTATCATAAATCAAAATCCCTTAGGTTCTAGTAATTCCACCCCAACATGGATAACCATCACCTTAAACTTAACTTTCCAAAGTTTGATGGAAATGATCCGCAAGGCTGGATATACAAGAGGGAACAATATTTTGCATTTAAAGAAGTAGCAGAAGACCAACATATATAGCTTTCCTCCTTTCACTTGGAAGGAATTGCCCTGTAATGGCATCGATGGCTTAATAAATTCAAAGGTCTAATAATATGGGAGGAGTTTACAACGATTCGGGGACCCACCGACTATGAAGACCCTTTTAAAGCCTTAACTAGATTAAAGCAAACAACCATCGTAGCAGGATACTAAGAAGAATTTGAAAAATTATCTCATAGGGTTGATGACTTACTTGAGAATTTTCTTGTAGGTTGCTTTGTTGCAGGCTTAAAAGATGAAGTAAGGCTGGATCTCAAAATTAAAAAAAAAAATCCAGAACCTTAGCTACTACTATTGGGATTGCTAAACTAATTGAGGAACGAAATAGCCTCTAGAAGAAGACACTTGCAGCTGCCAAAACCAGCTAACCAGCTATGGCAAATACCAGTACTGGAGTACTCGGACCAATTCCTACAACTAAAACTAGCATTGTTGAAACCACCCCAGTCTACAAAATCTCCACACAAGAAGAAAAGGAGAGACGAGACAAGGGGTTATATTATTATTGTGATGAGAAATTTATTCCAAGACATCGATGTCGTCGTCCCCAATTATCCATGATAGAAGATGTGGGAGAAAAGACATGGATTTGGATGAAGATTCACCCAATGAAAAGTCCAACAACACAGCACCTGAAATTTCTTTTCATGCAATAGTGGGAGTGGAACACCCTTAGACCTTGCGACTTTATGGGAAAATAAGAGGACAGGAAGTAGCTATTCTAGTAAACGGCGAGAGTACCCACAACTTCATTGATGAAACCTTAGCAAAGAAACTCGAATTACAAGTGAAAACAGACCAACCTTTTTATGTTATTGTTGCTAATAAGGAGCAAGTTGAATGTGCAGGGCTATTACTTTTGATATACAAGGATTTCATTCCTTGACTGACTTTTATGTCTTGCCCGTAACAACTTGTTTTGTTGTACTTGGAGTCTATTGGTTATCAACATTGGGACCAGTTGAAACTGACTACAAGCACCCTACTATAACCATTAATGCTAATGGAAAAAAGATTGTATTCCAAGGGATGAAGCAAGGAGACATTATGGCATTAAAAAAGAAGGAAAACAACATTAATACTAGAATATTTTTGCAAATCACACTGGCCCAAATAGAAAAGCAGCTCACACATCCAAATCACCCACATGAACTTACCACACTGTTAGTCGAATTTCAAGATATCTTTAACACTCCCACATCCCTACCACCCCATTTGATCACATGATCATCAAATTCCACTCATACCTTAATCCGGTCTCATCACTATCTGCCCTTACAGGTATCCTCATTACCAAAAATCACAAATAGAAATTCTGGTACAGGAACTATTACAGTCAGGCTTAATTTGACCCATTTGAAGCCCATTTTCATCACCTGTTTTGCTTGTCAAGAAAGCGGATGGCAATTGAAGATTTTGTGTTGACTATTGAGCTTTAAACAACATCACCATTAAAGATAAATTCCCAATACCTATCATTGATAAGTTACTGGATGAACTGCATGGCTCGAAATTTTTTTCTAAATTAGATTTACATGCAGGGTACCATCAAATAAGAGTTTTTGAAGCAGATATTGCCAAAAATGCTTTTCGGACACATGAAGGATACTATGAGTTCCTAGTCATGTCCTTTGGGCTCACAAACGCCCCTCCCCATTCCAAAGCTTGATGAATGAACTTTTTCGGCCATATTTATGTAAGTTCATATTAGTATTTTTTGATGATATCTTGATTTACAGTAAGACATGATAGGAACATTTGTCTCACCTTTGCACTATTCTGGAGTTACTACGAGGCAACCATTTGTATGTCAAAGCAACCAAATGTCATTTTGGGGATACTCAGGTGGAACACTTGAGAAATATAATCTCAGAATTGTGTAGCTATTGATCCAAAGAAAATTCAAGCTATATTGGAATGGCCTACGCCAACCACTACTAAACAAGTTAGAGGCTTCCTTGGCTTAGTAGGGTATTACCGAAAATTCATCAGCAAATTCAGTCAAATTGATATCCCACTCACCTAAATTCTCACCAAGGACGGGTTTCACTGGAATTCTAAAACAAAAAGGACGTTCATTTCCCTCAAACAGGCTTTTTCCACACCCCCAATTCTACAGTTACCAGATTTCTCACAATCTTTTTTTGTTAAGTGTGATGCTTGTGGAACAGGTATTGGAGCCATTCTCTCACAAAATGAATGACCAATTTCATTTTTTAGTGAAGCATTAAAAGGCTCATATCTTCTTCTATCAACATATAAGAAGGAAATGTTGGCAATCGTGAAGGCCATACGAAAATGGCGGCCTCATTTGTTAGGAAAATCGTTTGTAGTTAAAACCGATCAAAGTAGTCTAAAGTATCTCTTCCTAAATTAATAGGATATGATTGCATTATTGAATATAAGAACTGAAAGGAAAATAATGGAGTAGATTCTTGGAGTAGGTGTGATTGTGGGGAATTGTTTTTTATTTCATTAACTCTACCTATAGATGGTTAGTGGGAATGCTTAAAAAAAGAAGTTAATGAGGATTCCTTTTATTCCAATCTACAAAATAGGAATCAAAGTCAACCTTAGCTACTTTTGAGGGATGGTGTGTGGTTCAAAAAAGGAAAGGAATTTTTTAATTCTAATTCAACTTTAATTCTTACCATTTTACAGGAAGCCCATTCCTCAGTTTTAGGTGGACATTTCGGTCATAATAAGAGTCTTAGCTGTGTAAAGCAATCTTTTTTATGGCCTGGATTGAGAAAAAAGGTCAAGCAATTTTTGCAGGAGTGTTCCATTTGCCAAAGGTTCAAAAATGATACTATGGCTCCAGGAGGGCTCTTGTAATCTCTTCCCATTCCAACAACCATCTGGACAGATATCTCCATGGATTTCATTGAAGGGTTACCGCTGTCACGGGGATATACCACAATTCTTGTTGTTATTGATCGGTTGTCCAAGTATAGTCATTTTATTCCAGTCAAGCACCCTTTTTCTTCAACAGATATCGCTAAGATTTTTATTTCTAATGTGGTTCGATTGCATGGGTTTCCACAATCAATTGTAAGTGACAGGGATCGGGTGTTTATGAATATTTTTTGGAGGGCTTTATTTAAACTCCATGGTACAAATTTAAATATAGGTTCTAGTTATCCCCTCAGACAGATGGTCAAACAGAGGTGACTAATCACACCTTAGAGCAGTACCTATGGTGCTTTGTAGGAGATCAACCTCACTCTTGAGTTGAATAGATACCATGGGCAGAATACAGCTACAATACAAGTGTTCACGCTGCTACCAAGATCACTCCTTTTGAAGCAGTCTATGGGAGACCACCCCCTTCTCTTCTTTCATACATTCCAGGGACTTCAAAAGTTCAAGTTATTGATAGTCATTTACAGGACCAAACCAGAATTCTGGCTAAATTGTGACTCAATCTACTGCTCGCTCAACACGGAATGAAGATCCGTGCAGATCAGGGGTGTCATGACCAGGTTTGTGATTTTGTATATTTGAAATTACAACCTTACTGTCAAAGTTCTGTTTCAAATCGTTCTTCTATGAAATTGTCTCCTCAATTCTTTGGACCATTGAAGATCACTCAAAAAATTGGGCATGTTGCTTATCAATTGGAATTACCTCCTGGATCAAAAATGCACAATGTGTTCCATGTTAGTGTCCTGCGTAAATCGTTTGCAAGTCCTACTGATGTCTCCCCTGTTCTTCCCTTTATTTCGACCACTGATTATCACTTGCCACAACCAAAATGTGTCCTAGACAAAAGAGTCATCCAGAAGGGACAATATAAACCAAAAATGAAAGTCTTAATTAAATGGAAGGGCACCAGTCCTGAAGATGCTAAATAGGAGAATTTATGGAGGTTCTCAAAACAATTTCCAGACTTTATCCTTGCGAAAAAGGATCTATTGGTGGAGGTGCATGATAAGCTCATTTCTTATCATGTGCAATATGTGCTTAAAGACTCATTCAAAAGAGGTCCATGTCTAGGCTGTTACAAATCTTCTACGAATGTTATGCTGATTTGTTATTTTCTTTAAGTTGTTTCCAGTCTAGTTATTATTTAGCTCCCTATTTTGTGGGGATGATTAGACAAATACGCCGTATTCAACTTTCATTTAATGCAATGCTATAAATGTAGCACTCCACTCTTACCGGACACGTACTCGACATCCTGAGTGATATCCAAGTATATGCT
>JANSVA010000217.1:8250551-8260756 GCA_025504915.1 Erythroxylum reticulatum
TTATTATTTAGCTCCCTATTTTGTGGGGATGATTAGACAAATACGTCGTATTTAACTTTCATTTAATACAATGCTATAAATGTAGCACTCCACTCTTACTGGACACGTACTCGACATCCTGGGTGATATCCAAGTATATGCTCCACAAGGATGGCATGCTAGAACAATCAAACAATCAAATTCATTATATTTTTTTCCATTCATTCATCACATGTAATACAGAAAATCACTATCAAATGGGCCCATTTTGTTCTTTCATAAACATCATAATCACAACTATTAATACACTCATTGATTAAGCACATTTACAAATATTTCCAATTTAGAAAGTCATTACAAACAGAATTGTTTCGATATACGTGATTCAATAATTGCATAATTCAATTAATAGAAAAATAAAAAAATACAAATGCAGACGTGAACTGATCCCGACCTCTATCTCTTACACGAATGCAGTGGCTAGACTCTCGTTTGCCTAACGGGGTAACTTCTCTGAGCTTGAAAAATAATATTGCAATTTTGGTGAGTTTTGTATGAACTCAGTGAGTTAACCATCCTCGATGGTTCACTCAAATCATATAACAACTCACATCATATATTCACATAATTCACATCACTTCATTTATCATGTAGCATCACAAATCACTTACTTCACATATCACATTCAGAGCAGTTGAACGGATCATTTTGATCATTTAAAACATACATATCAATTATAAATGCAATGTACATGATACTCACTTTTATTTATTATTTTGTTGTGACAGAGTGCCTTTTTACTAGATCATATCCCTTATGGATACCGAGCTGTATCAGATAATGTCCCATATCCCTTAGTAGATACCGGGTATAATAGTAACTGAGCCAAAGGCTCTTATCAGATTCTAAGCTTTAAGCTCTTTTCACTGGCGACTCTGATCACAACTGCCTTTATCTTTCTTTCATTCATGTAATGAAATGCATCACATTCACATATTTTCGACAGTTATCAAACTTTAGTTTCACATTCTGAACACATTTATCATCCTACCTTGGTTTGGAATTTAACAGAAATGTTGAGTACACTTATTTCAGTCAGATACATATACAAGGAGCACCTCTAATACATATAATTCATGCATCAAATGCCTCAAAAATTCAAAGTTCGGAATCAAAACAATCAATTTCACATCAATCATATCAGTGGTAATTCATTGCAAAAATTTACAACATAATAAATAATGAAATGAGACCATCTAGGTCAACTCACAGTATGCTCCAGATTGGCATTAGCTTCCATGATTCGGAAATGTCTGGATGCAAACATTCTATCCTGCATATTAATAATATGCAATACACACATTATTAATTGCACGTTCATATAGACAATCAATTATACACATATGCATATGTGTAATGTATAATGCATTCTCAATATTTTTCTTTAATCACATCTCTTGATCAATCAAACCTTATCATTTATATATGTCTATCTCATTCTTAGGTTCACACCTCAAGAACACTTGGTTACTCTAATGTCATAGTTCAATTACCCGTCATTTCTTTTCTAGTATTATATGCCCTCATGATATCAAAATCTCATTCGCCTTTATATAATACATACAGTTCTTCTATTTTGAATCAAAACTACTATCATATGAATCATTAAACCCATGCCTTTGGTACTTTGATATCAACAATTCATTCACTAAGTTATAACATCATTAATCAACCATTCCAGCTTTTCTCAGATTTTCTGATCAATTGTGCATGATCATTAAGACAAGGAGAATGGAGTATTTAGGCAGTAATTTCTTCTAGAAAATTGTTCCTATATTTTTAGGTTTATAATTCCACCAATATAATACAATTTGATTCAGTATATCGAAAGTTATACTCAAAATACTTCGGACTGTTCTTAAACTACAATAGTACTTTGTACTCAACTTCAATCCAGATTTTTAAATTCTTAGAGACAAAATTGAAATTATATTTCTTCATAAAATTTGTATCCATATGTCTCTAGTTTAATCTAAATCAAAAATTATCTCATTTGGATGTCTATTGATCAAAATATGGCCAAAATACCAAAGCATGTTTAGTAAAAGCACTCCATTTATCATATTCCAGCACACTTCATCATTTTCATCCTAAATTCATCAATCAATATTTTTCTAATGAATCCAGATGGCCATAAATTTTGGTGGAGAGAAAGAAAAATGTGTTAGAAGTTTCTTCGTTCAAATTTGAAATCAATTGGAGGTCTGGAGAAGAAATTATGGTTAAAAGAGTGAAGGGTGTTCAAAACTGTCAAACAGCAGTATACCTTCACTGTGCACGATCGTGCACAATTCCAATTGATCCTCTATTGTCACAATCATGCTTGTGCATGATCGTGCAACCCCTTCATGACCAGAGTCACGATCGTGCTTGTGCATGATTGTGCATTACCTTTTATTTCAACTTCTTCCAGCTCTTCCCAAAATAAACTTTCGGGTCACATTTACATGGTCATTTTAACAAGGAAAATAAATGATTTAGGCAAAACATTCTTCTAAACAATTGTTACTTTATGTATTAAGTTTCTAATGACACCAATTCCATATAATTTGGTTCAATGGTATACAAGTTATACTCAAAATACTACAGACTATTCCCAAACTGCAACAGTACACAATACTCGACTTCAAGCCAAACATTGAAACTCTTAAAGACAGAATTTGAATTCAATGACTTCATGAGAAATGTAGCCATGTGTCTCTAATTTAATCCAAATCAAAAATAATTCCATTTAAATGTCTAAAAATTAAGATATGGCTAAGATACAGATGCATGTTCAGTGAAAAACAGTGCATCTGCACATTTTTCCAAAACTCTTCATCATCATTTTCATCTTAGTTCATCTCTTTTGCTTAGTCTATCTCTTCTAGCTTATTTTCTCAATATTTCCTCTTCATTCTTACTTCTATTTCAGTTCAATTTCAATCACAAACAAATCATACTCTATCTTTGATCATAATACCGAAAACATAACCTATACATGTACCATTCATCATCAATTTTCTGCACATATGTTTGACTCCATTATCACTTTCATTCCATTTCTAAGCTATCACCTTAATTCATCTCATTTCAAGACACCATAGTACTCTTTTTCATTAGCTTCAGGCTCATTTTTAACTCAAAATCATCTCAACACCAAATCATACATTATTGTTCATAAATCATAGAAAAATAAGATATAAACACATTCGTTTCCTCATGATCATTTTATCGCCAACTATCATCGCACATGCTTCATTCATCAAATCAAGAAGAGTAATGCTTATACTTACTTATTTAGCTTCAATATCTTCAAGTCACACTTAACCCTAACTTCTCCAACATACATAAATATCATCATCATTCAAGGTAGAAGTATTAGGTCTTTTAGTAACAAGATGGAGAAGACAATAAATCTTGAAGAAACAAAGTAAAAGATTTAGACAAAAAATTAACATGATGAGGGTGGTAAGGGTTCCGTAGATGGAGAGAAAAATGAGAAGATGAGAGCAAATGAACAAAATGAAGAAAATAAGCAAGTGTCGTAAATGGCAAGTGAAAGACCACAATATGGTCCTTAATTTAGGTAAAAGAATAGTAAGTGGTGAATGGCAATGACACTTGTTACTTTCCCATAGTCTCATTTTGGTCTTTTAATAAGTTAGTTCATTTGTCTCCAATTTTTAACTCAATTTTTTCCAAATTTTTCAATGGCACTCTTTATTAAATCTTAATGTCATTCATAAAAATTTACAATGCCATTTGGCTCTTATTTTTACTACTATTCATCACCTATTCTACCACTTGGCATTTTCCTAGTCTAAAAATACATACAATTTCAGAAAATTTTCATTTTTCACCAAAAATTCTAAATAAATAACTTAATTTACCATATCAATTTTTAAGGCAAAATATTCTCTATTCATATCATAATCACATTTAAACTATCATTTATACCCGGATAAAGTCAAATGAGTCCATGAACAATTTATTATAATGTGTACAATAATCAAATTTACTTGTGTATATGCTAACATTATGCATTAGCATAAAATGTATTTTTCTAATCTCTTATTGCTATTTCTTAATTACACAAATCTAGGATGCTAACCCTTATTATAGAAACGAGACGTTACGATAAATAGCAGTTGTTATCATTAATAAAGGAATGAGCAGACAAATATAATCTTCTTTTATAACTTCCAACTCCTCGATTGTTCTCATTCTTACTTCTACTCTGTTCTCTTCTTGTTCTCATTTACTTTATTAAAAAATTCTCTTATCAGACCACTTATATTTGTGGATGACCCATCGCGAAGAAGAAGAAAGCTTATTTACGATTTTTTTCGATTCAGAGAAAACCGGCCATTTTATTGTTTAACTGACCAGTTAAAATTAAAAATTGAACTAAAAATCATATCAATTTGAGTTTAACCTGGTTAAACCGATTATTTCAGTTCATTTTTAAATCAATGGAAAAGATAGAAACGAATTTTCCACCTCTTTAATACTATTTGTATGTTATATTATGGATTTTTGGACAAATTTCCCAAAAATTAAAATGTCAACGTATTTGTGTACAAGGGTTTTTGCCATGGGAAAAGCAGACGAAGGTTGTCAGTATATGCACCTTGTTATAGTTTTATAAAGAGGTGAACTTGAAATCACAGAGCAGCAATTGCTCCCCTAATAAAAGATGTTTAAATATGGATAAAGAAACACGTGAGTGTCGGTTTGACCCGGGCTTTAGACAATTTCTTTTCCTTTTTTACGAGAAAAATAAAAATAAAAATAAAGGTAAAAGAGGAGAGAAGATCGGTAATGCATGTGAAAGCACATGATGGCTATCAAATATCTGTTACCGAACCAAACACCACATTACATTATGAGTTATGACCCCATGATCCATCCATCCATCGCCTCACGTACACTGGTCCCCACTTTCCCATCTCTTCTCCACTCGTCTCATGTCGTCGGTGCACCGCTCTCCCAATCTTGTCCGTTCTGTCATCACCTATGCTTCCACTGCCGCTTGATTCGTTGACCTTTCACTCCGATATATCCTTTTTTCTAATCATAATCATAATTATAAATTTGTAACCCATTCTTGGTTTTTAGCAGTTTTAGAGTTGGGACGTTTCATAAACTACTCCATTTGCTTACTAACGCTGCATACTTTATTTATACCCTTATTAAATAATGTAACTACACGCAAAGTTTCAGCAATTACCAGATAAATGAATGCTGATCGAGCAAAGGCTACAACGTCCACTCCCGTAAACCTTACCTCACCAGAACACTTGCTCCTTCACAATCAATAAGAAACCTAGAACTCCCAATCTTAGACACAGCCAGATTCAGAAGGAATCCCACATTCACTCTCTCTCTCACGCAGAGACTCTGAAGGAAAATCTAAATGTCCGTACTCAATCTCTAGTGTGGCGTCGTTTTAAGGTCTACGGTGATTGAAGCGCTAGGGTTTGAATGCGGGTGAGTGCTGTTTCTTAGCGCTTTTTGATTTCACACCTTTGTTTCTCTCGGAGCTCCATTTCTGTATTTCTTCTTCTTTATCCTTGGTTCTGTTGTTACCCCGTTTCTGTTTTCTTCTTCTTTATCCTTGGTTCTGTTGTTACTCTGTGGTTTTCCTTCTTAATGATTCCGCTGCATTGCCTTCGCCTTGCTTTCTCCTCGCTCTCTCCGTCCGGCTCCCTAGAAAATGACAGAAAATGGCACCACGAAATTGATTCAGGAATTTGCAAGGCCTGTTGTTTTAGTTAACGGAAGCTTTGATTTTAATTGTGTAGTTCAAAATTTGAACATTTTGAGCTTTTTAAAAAACATGCTATTATGATTTGTGATTTCGTGATTTTCTTCTCGTTCTCGGCTTCTCTTTTCGTTTTATAAATGGTTTGTGCATGCTTGAAGTATGAAAGAACAGAAAACGACTGGTCGTATCTAGTTGAAAAGGACGTATTTTTGTTTGCAATATTTATACTTTTATTATGACTTTTGTTTTAAATAAATGTTATCCAAATATACCAAAGATTCTATATAATCGGGTGCTTATCTAAGTAAATTTTTGAACTGCTGATGTTTTTGGAACATCTTTATCACTTAGATATGTTACTTTTATGTCTTCATATTTACGTGGGATTTTTTGTTGGATAAGGTAAAGTACGTCTCTGTAACAGTGGCAGGGTTCTTTAGTCTAATATTTTCGTTGTCCTGGGGGATGTTATGTTGTACAGGACGATATCATGAATGGTTCTTGGTTTTTTGACGAGAATTTTAATGGGGTCCCCGATGATTTTTTTGATGATGCCCTCAAATATCTCGATTTACCACACGAGGATTTGGAACCAAACGATAGTGAAGACTGGGTAGCTAAATTTCAACACCTTGATCCACCACCATCCAGTGTTTTGACAAGTTTGTCGTCAGGTTTTGGGAGTGGGTTTAGCAATGATGCTTCCAAAGTAAAGAAAAGCTCGTCCATTTCTGTGAGTTCTGCAGATTTCATTCCATAGCCTTTTCTGGTTTTCAGATATGTTGGACTTGGATTATGTGGCGATATAGGCTTGTTTAAAGTTTTTCCTTACGGTTTAGTACTTCACGTTGATTCTTTTCTTCGAGACCTGTTTGTCTCAGTAGTATGTTTGACTTCCTTGTTGCTTCTTTAAACTCCTATGTGAGTTCCTTAGTTCTGTGTATATCCACTAATGAATTACTTTCGTTGTATCAGCTTCTGTTGGATTTCATGAATTTATGTAACTAAACAAAGATTATATGTTGGTCTTTCCACCTATGGATATCCTTCATTAACCGGTAACGTTTCTTACCGTTTTCCTTAAAGTGGGGCATAATGATGCCTACCAATAGAGTTTGTATGATAATCTTTTCTCATAATCATTGATGTTATTTGCATTGTGACTAGCATTAGACTAAATCATACAACCAAGTTGTTTCTGCAGAACCTTTTATCGTGATTTTTACCATTTTCAATTAAAAATAGGACCAAACAATCCTGATGGTCGAGTTTGAATAAAGACATCAGAAGGAAATAACGATTCAATTCCAATTGACTTAGGAAAGGTTAGAAACTAGATGAATGTCCATGAAATTGAATCTAGAAAAAGATGTCCTTCATGTGCTTTACTTTTAGTTTGAAACCAATGGGTGAAAGATTCAAAAAGGATGAGAATAAGATGTTCAGAAAAGAATTTAGTTTTATCCTATGTTGGATTGTCTAGGATGGGATGTTAGTGCTACATTCATTATTTATAGCATCTTTATTGTATTAGATGGCATGGCTCTGAGTTTGTTTTTGCGTTGACTGAGTGGTTAAGTCCTAATGCAAAAAACTTAGCAAGAAATGGTTGAAGACTTGAGATCCAAAGAATATTTCAATTTGTGAGTTGCCAATAGAAGTGCATTTAGTATTGAATGGTTTGAATTGTTTGATGACCTAGTGTGATTGTTTGTTCTCTTGCTTCCACCATAAGTCTACTGGAGCAAGCAAGAAGCAAACTTGGACTTGCAACTTGATGGACAGTAAAGTAATCAAATGCTTAGGAACCTGTTGAATTGATAAACTTGAAGTTTATTGTTTGTTGATCGATGTAGACCAAGGGCAAGTGTAAAGCATAATTTATTCAGGTTGATCGTGTTATTGGCTATGCATATTACTTGATCTTTTCATACATATTGTATGATGCACTTTGCCTTTTGTGCCTAAAGTTGCCATAACTTTCTAATTTTGCTTGAGGTTACTCGTGGTCTCTCACACTCTTTCTCTCTAGAAACCAATATCTGCACGGCTGTAAGCCTTCTTTAAGGATGTGGAACCCCAAAAGTGATGATGTTGTGATTCCACAATGTATGAAAAAGATCATCCCAGTTATGGATTTTGCTATTCTTTATTCGCCACTTCAATTCTCCCGGTCATAGACTATGCTCTTCTTTATCACAAGCAGTAACATTTTAAGATTTTCATTAGCACAAAAAACTGGCTTGGTACTTTTGAAACTAAATCTGCAGAAAGTGACATGAAATTCTGAAATAAAGTGTCCTCCAGTTAAACCAATTTGTTAGTTATGAAGAACTAAGATGAAATGAGAAGCAATTGGAAGGTTTCATGATGTTGCTAGCCTTTCATCAGAAGGCTTAAATTCATTGGAAGTGTATTAGATGAAGTTCAATGAGCTTCCTTATATATATAATCTAAGGCCCGATTAAAAAAGATTCCCCTTCTGTTTAGAAGTCCCAATTTCTTTAGTAAGGATGTGCTTTTTGTTTCTGGTTAATCATCCATCAGACTAGACTGTTTAAGAAATTTGAAGTCTTAAGCCCACCATTCAGTTTTTATCTTGGTGATCCCTCTTGAATCCAAACTTGATAACTAAAACGGTTTGGATCCAACAGTTGCCCTTTCCATATATCCATGTAAATTCACATTTATATTTGAGCGCAAAATTTGGTCTCAACAGCCGGATAATTTGTCCTGATTTTCGTTTATTATGTCTGCTGCCATTAAACTGCTAACATTTTGCAAATTTTATTCCTATTCTTTCTGTTAATCTATTCGATAATCTTTCTGTCTGGTGTTAACAATGGTGATTTTCTGGTTGAAACAGTGGCAGAGCACTGCTGAAGCATCTTTAAGCATAACTTCCCTCTGTGATGACTCTTTGGAGCGCAAACATCCCCACCATTTTCAAACTTCCAGTCCAATATCTGTCCTTGAAAGCAGCTCCAGCAGCAGTTCCTGCTGCCCTGAAAAATTGACTTCTAATCGTGCAAAATCTGCTATCCCTGTGACTCGACCTCGTAGTAAGCATTCACGTAGCCGTCGAAGTGGATTTCCCTTTGTCTTCACTTGCTCTACTCGCAAAACTTTGTATTCCTTGGCTGCTTCTGAATCGGGAAGTGATTCATGCCTGGATGAGAAAGTATTTAACCCTGCCAAGAAAAGAGAGAAGAAGAGAAAGAATCTTGTGCTGCTTTCCAGTAGTGAAGCTTTTGAGAAGCAGTTCTCTCAGCCTCAGGAGGCAGTTGAAACTAGAAAATGTACCCATTGTGAGGTGACGAAGACTCCGCAGTGGAGAGAAGGGCCAATGGGGCCAAAAACACTCTGCAATGCTTGTGGTGTTCGTTTCAGGTCAGGGCGACTCCTCCCAGAGTACCGTCCTGCTGCCAGTCCTACATTCAGTCCGTTGTTGCATTCAAACTCTCACCGAAAGGTTTTAGAGATGAGAACCCGGACAGTTTTAGAAACGAGAAGGAATTCGGCGCCGGTGACACAAACTGCTACTGTGGCGACATCATCATCACCAGCAAGAAAGGGACTCTCGTTTTGACAAGCATTCAATTGATTATTAGTAGGAACTCTAGATTTGTAGTAGGAATCTTGGTAATTTCTATTTGTATGTTCTCGTTCCGTTGCGGTTTTATTCGTTCTTTGTGTACATTTGATTAAATAACAGCTAGAAGCCTTAGATGAGTTCGATGCTTGGGAGCAATGAGCATATAAAGGCTAGAGTTAGTAAATACCAAATTGATGCAGAGGATGTATGAAGAGGCTGTGACTTAGGATTTACCGATGTTTTCTGGCAATTAGTGATACTCGTGTTGGTCATGACGTGGCTTCCAAACTCGGCCTGTTAATCCTACCGAAGCCCTTCTTTAAAGTTTAGGTGTAAGTTCATACTCATTACCAAAGCCTTTTCAAGTTTAGGTGAAACTCAAGATCCGTGAGCTAGGTCTCTTCTTGCTGGATTGTAAGGGTTCACTTGTGGTGCAAAAAGATTATGGCATTCAAGAGCAGCGTGGTTGCGGCTGTACGGACATTTAAGTTTTCTGTTCTCATTCTGATCCGATGTTAAGTTTATTATTTTACTTAAATTTCTTCAACTTTATGAAAATTTGTAACATTTTCTTAAATCCACCTACCTTTTATGGAAAGTTTATGGCCAAATTACCAAACCATCAAAGCCAAGCAAGGTATGAAGTTGAAAGCTTTCTAACGAAACAATTCTTTCTTAAAATTTGTATTTTTAATTTTTACAGAAAATTGCTTATATGCAGGCCACGTGAACGTCAGATGGGCAGGCCGTTTGGCATGTCTCTTGGTGCCGTGATCTGATTTCTCTGTGAATGGTCATCATTATTCCCCCACCTTCAACCCA